>DWRA01004216.1:0-11104 GCA_018250295.1 Spathilepia clonius
TTTTTATAGTTTAACCTGACGAAAAGGCAGACGGGCTACCTGATGGAAAGCAGTCACCGTCGCCTATGGACATTTGCGACACCAGAGGAATCACCAATGCTTCGCCGGCTTTAAGATTCTTAAGATTAGAATTCGATTCTTAAGATTCTTCGTTCTTTCGTTCTTCGTTCTTTTTTAAGATTGAAGCAGCAAACGATCATGCACTCTAGCTGATGGTAAGTGTTTAGTGAGCATCTGTAACCAGCTTCATACAGCGCAGGGGTTTACTCAATGTCCATTCGAAGCCACAATTATATTTATTAAAAACGCAAAAAAATACTCATCATATTATATGTTGTTTAATTAAGTAAATAAACTTCCAGATAGAACAGATAAAATAAATGAGTGACTTTGTTAATATTTATCGCTAATCCTTTGACCACATTTTTAACCGACCTTAAAAAAGGAGGTTCTACATTAGAATGTTCATTAAACAAATATTATACGTAGCACTAGAAGTGCTACATATTTGTTTAATGAAATATTTTTAAGTTCACGATTTTCTCAGAAACTACCGATCTGAAGGAGTTTTCGTTATTTAAAAGCATATTTCACATGGAAATTTATAGAATACAAAACATTCGTGTTTTTGTGTTAATTTTCAAATATCTAATATCTTTAAACGAACAATTCTTATATATATCAACAATCTCGGAAACGACTACAACGAATTTCTTGAAATTTTGTATTCAGGGTGTTTCGGGGGCGACAAATCGATCTAGCTAAGTTTTATTTTCAATGTCGTTTTAACCGTGTTTTCATTGAATAACAACCTCCTACAATATCGCCACCATTTTCGAAGTTAGAATAGCTCGGTCTGGAAATCGGGAGCCTCAAAACGCAAACGTAAGCCCAGGTTCAAGTCTCGGTCCGATTGTTTCTTTTATTTTTTCTCTTTTTTTAGTTCCTTCTTTTTGTGAGAAAAACATGCACTCGTGACTTTTTATTTCAAATCGGTTATTATTATGTCGGTAAAATCAAAATATATTATTCATATTTCATCAGTAAGTAATTTGCATAGTTATAAGTAAATATGATTCCAAAAAAACATGATGTACTAAAAAAACACCGAGTTTTTTTTAGTATACCGAGCAAAGCTCGGTGATCCAGGTACTAAATTAATAAATTATCAATGTATCGATCAAAATAAGCACTTTCAGCCGTTTGCAATCAGTATAATTCGGAAAGCAATACATTATACCTACATATTTTATTTTAATATACAGTGATACATACTATTTAAAATTATTAATTTTAATTATATCATTAACGTAAACTGCTTTTACCGTGTCCATTAAGCAGGCATAAATAATGAATAGCAATTAAATACCATTTTTAATAAGGCTCATTATTTATGATGAATTTTAAATATTCCGATTTGTTATTTATTTATTGGTTTTCTCTGCTGCTAAGTGAGCTAAAATGACTATTAAATTATAATTTCATTTAAAAGTAAAAGTGGTAGAATCTTCTGTATTTCGACTTCAGTGGCACCATCGTTGCACGTAATTCTTATCTCTATTATTTATTTGTTGTAAATGCCTATAACAAATTACTGTTTATTTTCGTTTCAATTAATTGTAGTTTACCTATTACTGTGCCATATGTGGGCACGACTCGCCTCTCAGAATAAGAGGTGTTTTGGCCTTAGTCCACTGCGCTGGCCACGTACAAGTTGATAGACTTCACACATCCTTGGGAACTTTTTTAAAGACCTCTCAAACGTTTATTGTACCTTACGTCTTTTTCTTTTACCGTTAGCAAGTGATATAATCAATTCCTAATAGGCATATAACTTTGAAAGATCGAAGGCGCGTGACTGGGATTCGAACCTTGGTCCTCCCGAATGACAGGCCAGATCTCAACCATAAGACTATAATGAAATGCAAATTAATTAATTTATTCAGGTTAATTTTTGTTTTGCGTAAGCGACATGATTTATTAATCTCATCTAAGTCTATAGAGGCTAATCCTAATCGATTATGCGATTACAGCCTCATAGGGACAATTGCCTGACTGTACATAATCGGGTAAGCATAATCCGCTTAACGTGCTAAACGGGACATAATGGGACTTAAGAAGTTATCATAGTGGTCAAACAAGCAAGAAGCAACTAAATTAATAAATTGTTGTGATATGACTATTATGAATTCTATGTATTTTCTATATGAGAATAAAATGTTATTGTACGTTAGTATGCCTTTCATAAGTAAAATCAGTTGCTTACAATTATTTCGCTCCCAAAGGTCTATTGACATAATTGCGAAACAAACACATGTAAATTATAGTATATATTAGATAATTAATTACGAAAATAATCAATAGAGATATATTTTAAAAGTTAAAAGAAAACGACTATAGGCCTCAGATTTCTAAAAAAGGTTGATAAAGTGTTTAAAGTCTTTTCAATCCGCACTAAACTCTGATTAAAACTGAACGGTGCCCTGAACTCTTTTTAATCTGACAAAATACGTACTTTCAGTCGTAGGATAAAGTATGATGATGATAACAGATGATCTTTATAGAATTGAACCAAAATTAATTAGCAAAAAGTTTCTCCCTTTTAAAACTATTACCTCGATCTCTTAGAACTAGATAGGTACCTAGACCGAAATACACTAAGCTTCATTTAAATATTATAAGACGCTTTCTTACTTTGACAAACTGAATATAATTTAAGATTTTACGCGCCGTCGATTTCAGACTTATCAATTTAGTTAGAATTATTAGAAATTCTCATTTTATCTTACAGTCCAATTAGAATAAATTCAACCAGTTATTTCTTTGAAGCACCATCAAGTTATAGTTAAATTGTTATGATATAGCATTTCTCTTCACACTCCTTCATTAATTTTTGAACGTTCAAGCACGTATGGATCGTACCGACTCGACTCTCGACTCAATTTATAATTCGCAATGCGTCGTATTCGCGATACGTCGTATTCGTAAACACGCGCAGCTGTGTTCATTTATAAAAGGCGTGTTCTTTGGCGTTGATATTGTGTTTACATTTAGGGATGAGAGCGTGTTGAGGGGATTCGGGGTTTATCAATTAAGATACGTAAGGTTTACGATATATATTTATTGCGTATATCGTTACAACATGTGACCGTCTAATCACAATCCGATAATCCAGTAACGTTAGAAACGCTTGGATACACATTTATAATAATCACTTAATTTCCTTACCGTATACATGTATAATTGTGTGCATCATATTCATATAATACTATAATTAATGAAACATAACTTTCTTGGTAAATAATGAACGTGTCATATACCTACTTTAAATAACGAATTTACTGAAAAATTATTCATAAAACCTAAAAGTAAGATACGCTACGAATACGCAAACAGTTTGCAATATAACAGAATTAATTATCAAAAGTCATCGATCGTTTTCAATTTTTTTACATTTCAAACAAAATAACGCACACATTGAATCCGTGTAATGTGACGACAAGCAAATATAGTACAGATTCCTCGTGAGTATGTATTCGTAACTCACCGAATCCTAAATGTAAACACTAATAGAGGCGCCGCAGCGCTTGCTTGCAAATGAACGGAGCTGTGCCTGTTTGCGAATACGACGCATTGCGAATTGCAAATTGAGCCGATACTGAGCAAACTTGCGAATTGTTTGCAAATGAATCATCCGATGCCATTATGAGCCAGATTTTTCTTTTTTAGAAAAAATACTGACCATAAAATATTGTAAATTTGTTTTCATGTCCAATTCTTGTAACATTTATGCGATTTAAATTACTTCTTGTCACTATTCTATTCTGGGGGTCGCATCATACACATTTGCAACGATAAAAGGACAAACAGGACAAGAGGGCTATATTATATAGAACATAGATTTCTTAAAGACTATCTTGTTGAGCCGTATAATTATGTATATTTGTATCCAATTCAAATAAAACAGCAATTTTAGAAAACAGCAGAAAGAAAGCAGCGGAGGCGCTGCTATAGTCGATCTATGAAGAGTTCTGTCATATTTTTAGTTTTTTTGTAACTGGAGGAATCTAACGATATTGCTGTAACTTTTTATTTAACTTCCTGTATTAGTGAGTATGATTAGTTCATAGAATAAATTTGATAGCGGAACTCAGAGAATGAAATATGTTTGATAAATTCGCATTTGAATATTTCATTTGTACTACGTTTGTAGTAAATTGAATTAGTACTGTCAGAGCCGGTAATGGTTACTTTGTCGTTGGAAATTGCACTGCATTACGACTGCTTTGAGCCGGAAATGATTTAGCTAACGTGTTTACGTTTGCATTTATTTACATACGAGCTTCGTGCGGCTTTGCCTGCAACGTTTGCGGTTTTTCAATTTTACGCAGGGCCCTTGAATATTTTTGCGATCCAAAATAGTTAATTACGCCGTGAACAGTCATTTACTTTCGGACCAAATATTTATTTTGTAACTATAATCAAAATTCGACCTGATGTTAAATGGCCATTGCTACTTATGAGACATATATAATCATCACAAATCCAGAATTGGATTGAAGTGTTAACAGAGGTCGCCCACAAATAGTTCCAAATGTTAGACCACGATCCAATTGATCTGAAAATTAATCATAAAAATTCTTATACGTAAACATTTAAACAAGACACTAATGAATTTCGTACAAAACAATCTAAGTACTTCAGCGTCGACAAATTCAATAACGAGTAAGCTGTTAATTACTTGTTAATTTGTTAAATCACGTTAAGTAAACAAAGCCGAGGAGCAAACAATGATAGGTTCACTTCGAATTAGATATTTCAAGAACAAACAAATTAAACTACAAACGTTGGGCCGACAGGCGCAGAATCAAAGTAAATGTTGCGACGTAACAATAAATCCATCAAATCAACGTCGTCAACAGACGAAGCCGCAAATAGTTCTCAAGTTTCGATTTAGATTCTCTGTTTTACGAGCTTTACGTTGTGCTTAAACAGAGAGCTAGTGGTAGGAAATTTGACTTCATACATCGTGTGTCTTGAACACGCACCTCTGATTGTTCGATTTGCTGTGTGTATTTTTTTTATTTTGTGGTAAGGAAATACTTTTGCTCATGGAGATCTATAATCAACCCCAGATAGAATTAGAATCCTCCCTGAGGTTGGTTACACATGCGTTGTTTCTTCTGAAAATCAAGGTGCAATTATTTCACCTCGTGCAATTTATTCTTCTGCACACCCTTTAAACCAGGACATTGCGGTTGACACAGCCATTTTAAGGTTTTGATGTATGTAGCAGAGGTGGCAACCGAATTATTATGACTATTATTAATATTATCTAATGTTTTGCCTATAAAAGATGGTAATTTGACAATATATGCCCACTAGATGTAAACAAATTTCGATTTTGGTACACAACAATTACAAAGATCGATTTTGTTAATATCGGGCATAAGACGAGCTTGACTTTGGAACCAGATAAAATAGTTAATAATTAAAGAACAATAGATGAGCAGTCAAGTGGATAAACTTTATATAATTTAATATTGGGTTTCTAACTCAATATTAAAGTTATTCGATTTTAATAAATTCAACATCAACGTGTAAAGGACTGTACTCACTATACTGTACAATAACTTCACCGACAAAATTTTGTTCATCGTGTTTGTTCCGTTTAAAACAAGATCAATGAATACGTATAGTGTGCAGAAACCTTAGAGGAGAAATTCAGAATCCATTTAACAATGGACTTTCTTATTCGTGTTAGAATGGTAATTTCACAAATTGCAAGGTTGAAATCATGTTGCAAGGCCTTGGGCTGTTATCATGTCGATCAGTAGCAAATTGGAGCTCAATACGTAATTCTACGCCGAGCTCTTTGTTACGTTTGCCTTTAGCTCATTTAAATGGCGGTGAAATATGTCGGTGAGAGCGAACTGCTCTTTGATGTTGAAACGTTGACTGACAGAAGGATAATATACGCACTGTGTAAGGAGACTTAAGTGTTTTAAGTGTAAGACAATTGTTCCTATCAAATTACCTTAAAAGGAATGCAAAAGTAGTAAGTTTTAGGTTACAAAAAATACTAGAAAATAAGTTCAGTACCCACTGTGGTACTGTGGCTTTCCCGGAGCGCTATGACATGGGACTTTTAGAAAAACGTGCGAAAAGTGCTCTCCTTTAAAGCATGTTGCAATTATCCATAGGCCATAGAATACTTTCCATCAGAAAGCCTAAACGTCTCACCGGTGGGTTTATTTTTATTAAAAAAAAAGAATAAAATCCTATTATAATAAAATTTGGAATATTCGTATAATACATATTGCGTAGCATTGTATAAAAGCTCAATGCTATTTTTTGGCTTTAGCTCATTTGAATGGCAGAGAAATATCGATAGAACGCGATTTGATCCGGCGAGCCAGCACTTTTTGATTTGTTGTTGACTGATGGAAGTATAATAGAAGCCGATACAAGCGGAATTGAATTAATTTTGAATATAAAGGAATCATTTCTGTTTGAAGGTCCAATTGTATATTTTGAAGTACTTAAAATAAATATGATATCTTGTACCAAAACTGTTGAATAATGTATACATATGGATATATGTATGGACCTGCGTATGAAAATATTTTACGTGCAGATTAATATTTCATCTAATTTGTATTGTACTTAAGCATACAACATTTACATTAATATTGCCCTTTAAGTATACAATATATAAAGTTGATTATGAATAAAGAAAATATCTATACTGAAGTTGTTCTGTTAATTACTCAAATATTATGTAACATTATATTTTACACATAAACATAATTCATTTCATCTCTGTTTTATTAAACAATTTTATTTTAAGTTGGTTGTGAAATTTGGTTGGTGTTTAATTAACGGTTCGAATGATTTTAACGAGTATTTGAATGGTTATCACGTTGTTATATCGCGTTACTTCGAACTTTTCTGTTATGTTTTGCCGTTGGCGAAGTGAAATATGTCGATACAATTCGGTAAAGAAGCGTTTGATATTCAGTGATGGAAGGATAATAAAGGGGTTGTGTGAACTGAATCGTATGTGTTGAGACTACAATATAAGAGTTTTGTTGTAAATTGTCTGTGTTTTAGTATCTTTTTTGTAACAGAAATTAATGGATTTAATGGTTTGCAGGTTCAATATTTAACTTTGTACCTTTTTAGGGTTAATGATTAAAGGGATGAAAACTGCTCCCTATTACTAAATCTACTATCTGTGCGTCTATCCGTTTGTCACAGAGCTCCATGTCTTAAATCGTAAAAGATAGACATCTAGTTTTTTTTAAAGTATGTATTACTACAGCCTCTAAAACGATAACAGTGAAGGGATATCCTCGTACAAGAAACGGGTATCTTTCGGTTTATTTATAAAACTATTTGAAATATATTATGTAGCGTTTCTATTTTGTAGCACACAAAACCCTCAAAGAGTGAGTTCGACTCGCACATGGCCGGTTTAGTTATTATATAAACTACGGCAATGCACTGACAGAAAATTAACCTTATAATATTTATTTTCTATTTTAGAGGATTAATTTATTTTTTCTAGTTCTTTTTCTTCTTTCCGCTAAATATTTTTAAGCGGTTGTATTTTTTGTTTATAATATTAGTTACTTAAATTTTATTTAAGAATAGACACTAATACACAATTGTGAATAGTGGATTGTACATAATAATATTCATCAAACCTGAGAAGTAAAAAGATACTCTGGAGTCTGCTACCGATCTATTTAAAATGGTGGTACTTCTTGTAACTGATAGAGTAATTCAATCGAATAACAATCATTTTTAAAAGTAATATGATAGATTGTAGCCAAAATTGAATTGACACGGTATTGTGATTGTGTGCATGTCATATAACTCATTAACACGTGGTCCCACACATGTTAATTGCACTTAACATCGTACAGTGACAGTTGGAATTGGGTTTTTGCAATTTGGTTTTTGTTCGTAGTCCTTATTTAATTACGTGAAGCGTGAACTTTAGGTACCTTTTTACAAATATTGCGGTGTAGAAGTGTGAGATTTGACATGCTCATAGTAAACAAGATGTGCAAAAGATAATATGTATGTATGATAAGTGTTATAAATATATTTAACAATAAACAACATAAAACAAACATGTTTACGTTACTGACAATGTATCACACATAGTATGTCAAACACACAGATGCAAATATCAATGGTATAAACACGTTTTAAATGCAGCTTATTCAATTAAAACCTCATTTTTTCTACCATTACCATTAATTAAGTGACACGAAAATTATTACAAAAATGAAAAACACACTAAGCTTTGTGGTAAATAACTATTTTGAAATCGAAAATATAATCTATTGAAATTGAAAACAATTCATAATATACTTTGATAAATCTTAAGTTACGTTTTTATTTTCCATTAATTATTGTTGATTTTCGACCACTGCGCCTGGTAGCTAGTGGCTATTAAAACTAGTATATTTGCTTCAAAAATTTAAAAACAATTATTGTCCAAAAGTTTCTACGTAGAATAATGTTGTATGAAAACTAAGCATAAAATTGTTCATTATATCTCATTCAGACGTAACATAAAAAGGTTTAATGGATTCAGACTTGGTTGAAACTAACGCAAGCAAAAAATATTTTAGGCCAAAGCTGAAACTTCTACATACAACTTCACAACTTTTTACGTATTTGAAAAACACAGCAAAAAGAAGAGTTTTAATACGAATATCAAAAAAGAGGTAAACTTATATAATTTTTTTAGCTTCTGCCCGCGACTTAGTACGCGTATATTATAATATGAAATAATAAAACCTTTCAAACCCTACTTTACAAAAACGATTATATTTTATTTTGTTTTAGGTTTAAAATAAGGTATAGTCGGTCACCAGAATCCAAATACTAATTTTCATGGTGACTGCCTCAAAAACAGTTCCGTCATACAAACTTTCAACCCTTTTACACCCCCTTAGGGATTGAATTTAAAAAAATCCCTTCTCTTCATAGTGTAAATTTTATGAATAATCCCGGTAAAAAAAATTAGGTTTCATGGTCCAAGAGTTTTGGCGGGGCATTGATGAGTCAGTTAGCAAGAGAGTCAGGATTTCGTTTAAATTTACCTATAGTGTATTTAATTTTGTAAATAAAAAAGCTTATACTTATAAAATATAAGCTTTAAGTAAATTACACTTAAAAAAAATAATATGAATAGTAGAACAGGGGTAACGTACATTAAAAATAGGACGAAATAGGTATAAAATGTATTGTTAAATCGCATGCATATAATACGCGTCGGTATTCTGATTGTTTGTTATGTTGCAAATTCATTTCCAGCGAAATCCAAAACAGCTCAAATGTACAACAACGCTGCAGATGTAGGACGAAATATATTCCAAGTTGGACAGTATTTCGGCTGAGGAAACTAATCAAACTTAGCGTTCCGTGCGCAAACAGAATATTCTAGTGTCTTTTGGGGTTTGCAAAGCCTGTATAAGCCCAGGGTTTTTGTAAATTTCAATAACCAACAAGGTCTTTCAGGTTTCTCACTATTTCTCGTCGGTTCAACTTACAGCACGTACTCTTTGACTTGTCACATTCAGAATTATGTAAACCCAATATTCGAATTTGAATTAGAATTAATTCGCTATTCAAGAAATCATATAGTTATATATGTATGAACAATATACAATTATATGTGTTGCTTGAATATACCTAAGAACGATACGTATAGACAAAGTCTACTGCTTGTGTGAACAGCGACGCATGAATATGCATAGAGCGCAAACGAACGGAAACGGCGTTCGTCGTGCAAACACGACGGAACCAATGCTTGTTTTGACTTATTTCGATATTGCATTGTTACTTAAAGTAGCAATCTTTAATGTCCATCTGTGGCGACACATCCGACACAGATATTTCTACTTGTGACATTAGAGGAGTTTTACTTTTGACCGAGCAGATCAGATTTACTTTTTCGAGGCATCTTGTCTCATTTTTTTTAAGTAGAAACGCGTTTGTTTTAATCTTCAGTTAGAACTCCGATTGAGTTGGTTAAGTCATTTAAGATAAGAAAAATATCCATCTCTGTAAACTTTTGGATGGAGGACTGCCACTTATTTACTATTTCATAAAACAAAATGTATTGAGAAAAAACAATGAATGCTACTTTTATAGATAATCAATTCTAACGTGTTTGTTTGACGATTGTTCATAGTTACAATTTACCTCGCGAAACAGTACCGATACACACACTGTTCACTGCTTGTGTGAACAGCGATGCATGAATTATATATGCATGGAGTGCAAACGGATGCAAACGGCGTTCAACATGCAAACAGTGAATCGATACGTGCATCGAAATATCTCAAAATTCCATTAATACTTGCTGCATCAACAAGCATATCTGTTAATTCAATAAATAAATTAATCAATGATGAGTTGGATTGATACAATTATATTAATTATTCGAAATGCAATATGTAATGTATTATTTTGTAACCATTTTAATATTGAGTTCGTGAGTTATAATACAACAATAATTAAAACTGTAAAGTTTATTCAACTTGTCATCATCGACCACAAACTGTGAGGTTTCTAGTTCTATGAATCACACCAATATAAAACGTAGATTAACCTATTAGTAATCAAGTTTCATTGCTGTCCTCAATAGCTTGTATGCTACCAACAGCCTATATGAAATTCATAAACATACGGCACAATATTGCTACAATTTGGCTTCAGAAACAATACAATACACAAGGCCTATAGCTTGTATGAATAGAACATTAATATGCACCGGGTGCAAACGAATGCTAACGGCTCGTCGTGTAAATAGTGACGGAGCTGATACCTGCGCCTATAAACGCTGATCCTGTAACAAAGCCATTACAGATAGCCATATAGTATGTGCAATATTGTTAGCGATTGCGATTACATGAAAGACATTTTCAATCAGATTTATTGTATTGATGTAGAGGTTATCCGGGTTCGATACTTAATTATAAATATGTCAGCTGTGATAACCTGGTGGTTTAATCACGACCTCTCAGTCGAGGGTTCCGAGGTTCAAACCCCAGGAACGCACCTCTGGTTTTTCGAAGTT
>DWRA01004217.1:0-11102 GCA_018250295.1 Spathilepia clonius
GGGGTATGGACATCGGACCCCTCGACTGAGAAGCCATGATTCAACCACTAGGCTATCACTGCTTCAGAACCTGCTTCAAAACCCGGTCAAACAACACATTTTATTGTTGTAAAAAATCAGCAAATCTAATCAGTGGTTAGGAACATAAACGAACAAACAGGAATGAAGCATCAAATATTCATATTTTCATAATATAACAAATAAGCAAACATATAATATAACATTCTGGCAAATTACTTAGCTATACATTCTGTAATTCTACAGGTAAGATTAGTATAAATTTACATAAAAGCGCTTAAAAATTCCTTGCCACACGTAGCAAGACCTCGTATTCTGTAATCCACGGGAGTGCTAAAGCCTATCTACAATAAGATAAAGTCAAGTTTTAGAATTCAAGACGCGTTAACCATTTTAAGGCAAACAGTACACTGTGTAACAGTAAAGTTTAAATAATACAATTATTATGTTATTCATGTTTAAAAAATATACAAAAGTGAGGAATAGTAAACTGATAGCTCGAGAACTTGCATTTAAAATATTCATAGTTAACAGATGTATATACAAATATAACTGTATATAATTACAATATACATAATAGTGCATATAGAAGGAACAACATAGAATAACAAGTATATAGGCACTGACAGTCTAATGGATGAAACTCGGTCTCTCAAACGGGGAGTCAGGCATGCACCTCTGAATTTTTAAAGTTATGTGCGTATTAAATATTAGGTATCACTTCCTATGGCCCACAGCTGTGAGACAGTAGTGGATTAACGAACAACATTCTAACAGGAATACGTGCTAAATTAACATCAATGTTTACGAAACTACAAGTAATTTAACCCATTAGTCGTTATGACTGATTTGGTCATGTGGTGATTAAGCGCCCTTGGCAGCTACGTACTGCCAACATTATGATATTACGAACATTTGTCCTTTTAGTAGTTATTTAGTTATCATAACATCCGTACCTTGAGACGTCAACTTATGTCATAAGTTAAACAGCATGCGATTTTAAGCTTTCTATCACAAATAAAAACCGGCCAAGTGCGAGTCTGACTCGCAGGCGAAGGATTCCGTAGCATTATCATTAAATAATAAATAAAGTTGAACAATTTTCCGAATACCAACATAAGGTTGTTTTTCATAATATTGTGTGAATTACAAAGTTATGTTATTTGGTTTTTGAAAAAGTGCTATATCTCAAAATCTGTTAAGCGTATATTCGAACCAAAGGGTTTGAAAGGGCTTATCTCTCAAACATTCGACTTTGAGAAAAAATGGTTGTAGAAACCTCAATTTCATTTTTGAAGACCTTTCTATAGACACCGTGAAGGTACGATGAATTTTTTTTGAGTTTAATAATAATTCATAAATATATTAAAATATTTTTAAATTTTGTAAATAATTCGGAAAGCGGTTTACAGAATACACTTACCTACTAAGTTTCAACTCTGTAGTTTTAATAGTTTTCGAATAAAGTGGCTGTGACATATGGACAGACAGACACACGGACAGATTCGATTTTTGCCATATGGCTACGGAACCCTAAAAATGGATTTAGATCATTAACTTACTTCCGGTGAGAATGGAAACTTGCGTAGGTAAAGCTCTTTCCCTCATACTCTCCGAAAAATCGGCTGTCGCCAAGTACAATATGATATATTTCATTTCCTGAGCATTTGCCGTACAGACGGTGCCATTCCTCTGGAGATTGTTGGCCTTCCCTGTAAATTATAATTTTAAACAATGAGGAACGAAATTTATAAATTTCATCACGATTTTTGTTATATTACATATTGAATTAATTAATAACAACGAGAAACCATTAATCAGGCGCAGGCCTAAATATAGCCTGAGCTCTGTAAATTTCTATTATGTACTTTAATTCTGTTAAGAATAATATTGAAAGTGGTAGAACGCTTTATGGTTCAACTCCGGCAGCACCACCGCCACACCTATTTCTGCTGAATAGCGTTCAGTGCTGCTGTGTTCTAGTTTGAAGGGTGTGATATAGAGAGACATACCTATTCGAGGCATTCCAACTTAGTCCTCAAGAGTAGCAACGCATCTGTGATGCACTTCAAGATGGTTCTTGTCTTATCTGGACTGGATTGTAAATGTCCAAATGGCAGTTGCCATTTGTACATCATATATAAAAAAAATCGTATCTATAGATACAACCTACCGCTTCTTTAATGCCTAGGTATATATCTAAAGTTCTAATGTTGACAAATGAGTAGAAATCGCACACAACCAATCTCAGTAGCTAGACATGATAGGTTTTTAAACAGTATATCATAATTGGGTTTGATTTCTAGGGTCTACTACAATGGTCTGCGCGCAGCAGTGGAACAATTGCTGTTACAAGTTCTTACTGTCCACGGCTGGTGTGAAGCAGCAGGGTCACGAGCGTGGAGGCGCCGGGACAGGTGCAGTTGTTGGCGAGCAGCGCGTACTTGAACTCGTCTTCGCAGACCACGTATTCGGCGAACTTCACGTGTAGCTTGTTCTCAGGGCGGAAGATCTGGACGTACTGTGGCACGTCAGGTGCGAAATCTTTCACTGCCCAAGATCTGAAACATTTTTGTTCGTGGCTTGGTCAAAAGGCGGTGGCAAGGTGGGATCCAAGTAGGTAACAGAATAATATTTGTGATTGTCATAACTTTTGTATATATAATCTGAGAAACAATAAGGCTGACGGGCCACCTAATGGAAAGTAGTTACCTATGGAAATTTGCAACACCAGAGGAATCGCTAATGCCATGCCTTTACGTAAGATGTCCTATTTGGAGTAGGTGACAGTTCAGTAACAACAATGGCTAAGTTTTGTTCGACTGAATACTCTATTAAATCGTACTGAGAGCAAGCATTGAAAGCATATAGGTTAGTAATTAATACAATTTTGGCGTCCATTTACCGAAGTATGGTATGCTCATCAGCAGCAGTTTTGTCAGCATAGTTCCTGGCGGCTAGGACGAAGCAAGCCTCGGCTTCGCTCATCCGCGCTCGAATTAAGTCAGTGTCCTTTAGGCAGGATCCTTGGATATAAATTACGCGTTGAGCCCAAATCGGCACCTGGTAGAATACAATTTGATGGTACATATTGTAGGTTCAAATTCGTACTTGTGTTAGAAAAGGAAGACTTAAAAGTATTGACGTCACGCTTAAAACTTACTCAATAATAGTCATGATAAGTGTTGATTAGAAACGTTGGCCTCCAGAAAAGACTTCCAACGATCAAAACAGACTACATACAGACCAGTCTGTATTTTGGTGTGAAATAACCTGGACGCTAGTAGAAAAACTTGATTCTTTTGATATCTGGGCTGTTCTGGAGTAATTTACACCGAGGTTATCAATTAGCGAAACTTCGACTGATCGAAATGAAATCAATAATACGAAGATCTGGCTGTGAAATTGGCTAATCGATAACAACCCAAAGAGTTAGCAAGCTAAAGTAAGGTATATATAGTAGAATCAGTCAGCTGAAGGGATAGACAAGTTCTCGAAAGAAAAATATGTAGTAACAGTTGTAGTGTTTGACACGCCGCGGTCGGCTCGTTGGAGCCACGACCTTAACATTACAGATAATAAGTAATCGATTGTGGTGCAATACCCTGGAAGAGGCCTGCATCTAGCAGTAAAACAAAAAAAAGGTTAATGTGATGACGATGTTATGTTGATAGTTGCAAAATTAAAATTAATTTTATTCACTGCCTTTTTCTCTACAAGTCTTGTTATCACCTGCAGGATCATTCTCATAGTGGTGTCGAGTTCCATGGGGGAGAGCAGGACGACGTAGTAATCTTGGAGCAGAGGGTGAGCGTAGAACTCATTTAGGAAGTCCATGATGGTGTCCGCATGAAGGGTGGTGGAACAAACCACGACGTGCTTCTCGGACTGCGCGCGGTGTGAAGAGTAGGACCCACCGAGCTTCTGCCGCTCCATCCAGGTGAAGGCCAGCTGCTCAAACTGTGATTACAGAACAACATCATGCATGAATTCTGAACTTGAGTTGTTAATCGTACAAACCTTCACAAATATGATGGTGTTAAGGCGGTTTAAGAGATGATGGTGTAAATTCTAATTAGTTGCTGCAGCGAAACGTGCAGAGTAAAAAAAGGAAAATAGTGTCTTCAGAGTAATTACTAATTATTCAGAAAATATCACTATGTTTTATTTGGACGATACATAATATGATATTAACGCAATTTTAAAGTAAGTATGTCTATAGAAATTGAAATATATAGAAATATAATTTAATTAAATTGAAATATTTTTATTGTGGTTCTTTCGAGAATTGTTTTTAAATTTCACTAAGCTTGAACGCCTTAGCATATAAAGTAATAAAGAGCGTAAGATATAATAAATATCACATATATTTTGATATTACTTGTCAGAAACTTTTTTGACCCCATGTTTTCGTCATTTAGGTAACATTTTAAACATGGGTATAAATGGTTTTCGGGACTTACTTATTATTCTTACTTCTATGCTATTGTTGACATTTATATTATTTTTTATATATTTGACGGTGCATTAAGAGAATTCGCCAGAGGACGCTACTCTCGTTCTTTGTAGTCTTTGGTTGATCTTATTTACTGGCATAACACCGAGCACTGCGGAGAGCAGCTAGATTGTGTATTGGTTGTTATGGTGGAGAGAAAAGCGTGCAGACCTCACGTGCTCCGGTGGAATGCAAATTGATTATTATAATTACTAAGCTGTAAATTAGTTAGAAAGTAAATCGGTCGGTATCTGAACCTTTGTAAACACCTTTTATTGTGTCCTGGTCTCCTCGCCCGACTACCCACGCATAAGGGCACCATCGCTACTTCTCCTGATAAGGCTTCACCTTTATATTTATTATTATTCACAAGAACAGTTTAAAACTACCAATATAATTACAGGACAGTAATACCAAAATGTGAGTCAACTCTGGGTATATTGAGTTAAAGGCACTGACAGTGTAAAGGTATCTGTATCAGTCAAAAATATTTAACCACACAGGGGGATTCTTTCAATTCACTTTATCAACCCCAATCCTAAACTATAAGGAATATCGAAAATGTTATAAGGTCGAATTTGAAAAAATCTGAAACTGCGTGATCTATTTTTATAGTCGGGAATCGACTTCATTTAGAAAACAAAATCTAGTAATATAGCGCCATCGCGTAGTGCTACTTATAAGAAAGAAATAAATATAAAAAATCAACTGTGTAATAGTAATAGACCAGGTAAGAGCAGGAAAATTGTCATACACAAGTTTTACCCATTAAAAATAAGTTGTTTTGAAAAATATGTGTATGTTAATCAATACGAGATGAAAGTGAATCGGAGAAAGATATTGTATAAAAATATTGACATTCTTCATTCTATGGCCATATGTATTTAATCTCTTTAGCGTCAGCAGAACTATAATCTTCAAAATAGAGCTATGACCCTAATTTGGGTAAGTACTATTGTTTTTATTATTTGAAATAACGTAAATAAAATTACACGTCCTTTACCGATTTACGTCGGACTCAGTGGCGTGCCTTGAAGGAGGCCTATACGCGGCCATGGACTAACGTGGACTGAAGAGAGTTTCGGCAGTTGCTTGAATTTAAAACTCGCATTCTACTTTCAAGGTTACAGTGAATCAGTGACATAAGTTGGGGTAATATAGGCGCTAGGATAAAGCCGTATGATTGAAACTGCTGGTCAATTATAGTATTTTTTAAAATTGGCTACATCATATAACGTGCCTCTGAAATAATCCGCGCATACGATGTTGCTGATTTAAGCAATTTGTTCCATACCGTTTTATCTCAACGCCGATATAAGCGCAACTTTCCTTAAAAGCTTGTTAGCGGTGTTAATTCAAAGCTTTTATATTGCGTGTCTTTGTGATTTCCCAAATCTTCGTAAAAAACGTTCTAAAACACAGTTACTGTTAGAGACGTTTCCCTAGCTATGGAACTTAATTAATTAAATAACATTTACGGAGTGCATTTATTACCATTTTATGGTCAATTTCAATTTGATTTGAAATTCAAATAGTATAATATTCGGTAAGACAAAAAGGAAATAAATATTCTTGAAACAAACAAACTCGGATACTTGTTTGTTGTATCTATAGAAGCAAAACATATGAGATATATGGTAAACAAAGACTACATAAAGAATAGAAGACATAACACTCTTCTTAGAGTGCTCAATGATAATATACAATATAAATTAGAAATGAAAATTTAAATTCTTCAAACCTATTAATCTATGAATTGTAAAGGTAATAAAAAAATAGTGTGAATTGAACGGACGAGATTTGTCACATATAAGCTTAGTTTTTGATATCGCCATGCAATTTTGAGAGCCTAATTGCTACGTTTGCAAAATCCAATAAGATACCTGCCAGAAATTGATAGATATTGTAAGTACAGATATTAAAATGGTAAGATAGAAAGCTTGAGCGAAGGTTCTGAAAAATACAAATCTGTTAGTACACGCTGGGAATTGTTACATACGATAAAATGAAGAAGTAAATATTAATATACCTTGTTGAAACTCGTTGCACGTCTAGCGGCGCCGCGCTTATCGAGCAATTGGTGGATAAGTGGTGCCGACTAAAGAAAAATATCTCTAAAATTCAGAAATTATTTTCTCAATGAAACGAATGTATGTTAGTGGGCGAAGGAGTACCTGCGTGGGCAGCACGACGAGGGCCACGCCGATCATGATGACCATATAGAGTTGAGAGGGCCAGATGTCGGGCACGAAGTCGCCGTAGCCGACGGTGGAGAAGGTTACCACCACGAAGTAGGTCGCCTGGAACAGGTTGAGGTGGCGGTGCCCGGCGCGCTGAAAGTGTTGTATTCCGCATACGCTGGAAATTATTTAATTATAAGATATAATTATAAGCCCACTTGATTGTACATGTATTTATTTCAAATGTAACATTGTATTGAACGCTAATCTATTCATAACATCATATATAGTATTAAATACATTCTGTTATTCTGGGGGACCGAGGTTCAAAGCCTAGGCATGCACCTCTGATTTTTTGAGTTATGCAAGTATTACAATACAATTTTAATTTGCTTTAACGGTGAATGACAACATGGTAAAGAAACTCACATGCCTGAAAGTTAAATAAAAAATATTATTCTCAAGGATGTGTGAAATACCAATGCCAGTCTACACTCGGTCAGCGTGGTGGACTGTGGCGCAAGCACCTCTCGCTCTAAGACCCATGCCCACTAATGAAACAGTAATGGAATGACGATGATTCAAATCATTGATTGACTGGAAGGTCCCCTGTTCGTATCTAAGCTCTTAGCCAAATAAGTAAGATATAACCGTTCACGCATGATTGGGGCGTTTATCTAAAGGCTTTCCTGCGTCGTAAGCGAATAAATTGCAATCCAATTGTCTGTCCTAATTTCATTCTCCTTTGGAACGAGAAATTCGCTGTATCTAAGTGTTTCGGAAAATACCGAGGGCGATTGGTGATTTGACACATTGTTCAATATGAAGATGGGAAAGATGTTTTTGTTTTAAAATTGTAATAGTACTACGAATTGTTAGGTAGATTAAACCAGTTTTGTTCATTGCTTTTTGTTGTTGTTGAAATTAAGAGCCCTTGGTCATTAATCACGCTTAGGCTTCTCCGCGATAGAAAAACAAAGCCCTGAGGACTAAGGTATAATGCCTAGTTTTATTGTGTAATGGTGCTAACGGAGCCATGAAACCTTTAATTTAACTTTTCATGTAACCACGAAAGGTTCTACCACCTCCAAAATTAAGTAACAATAGTGATAAATGAGACAACTTAACATTTAGCACAAGTTTAACACAAGTAATGATAGCTTGAATATAAAAAGTTGAAGAAAATGTAATGTAAATGGCTTACCTTGTAAACACGAGACAAAGCAGCGTTACGCATAATATCATCAATTGTTGAGACAGAGCCGATTGAGACTTTTGCATAGCGCGATGAAGATCGTTCTGGAAAACATTAAGTAAGTAATCGCAATTGGATATCGTCAAAGGATTAATTTACATTTCACTTTGGTGTTTGTAAAGTATTATAATCATTTCAGTCCCTGGATGGAATAAATAATTTAGTTTATGGAAATTTGTGTGCTGTTTATCTACTACAATAAAAATATCGTGTCCGTGTAAGATAGTTTATTTGATTTCTTATTACTTACAAACATGTTTTCGAGGGACCTCTTGGCCAGCCAGCAGTTCAGGAATACCGGGATAAACAGATTGCGAAGAGGCGGGAAGGGGACCTGCATGTGAATTATTTGGTTTAATTTGTTTTTTATTAACTCAACTTAACCAACTTCTTATAGAAAACTTAGCAATCGTATTAGCACTATAGAACTGGATATTAATTTACCATAACACTTCAAAACCCTCTTTTATGAACATTATTGATTGGAGCCAAGAGCGTATGACTATAATAATTGAGTCAGTCTGGAATCTTTTTTGGATCTTTGTCCACTACGAGTTATTTTTGGTCCAGATGCAAAACTATTATGAAAATGGTAAAAGCAAAAGGAGATCATACGATACATACAATTTCACACTTAAATGTTCGACTATTATATGCCGATCGTAATACTTACAGTCAGTGCGAATGGGATCGTGTTAACCATCTCCAGGATGAAGTGGAACGATAAGATTTGCTGCCAGATATTACCCTGGAAGGAAAACAGCGGAGTGTTTAGGAGCGATTAGTTTCAGCACAGCAGAACATTTTCTATAAAATTACTTATTGATTGATTCTACAATGCAATATAAAATAAATTCTGACGATTGAAGACAAGCTGCATCACGTGTGCTGATAATGCCGAACCCAAATTAATGAGTGTTGCTATTGTTATGTATAAAAATTGTCAAATCAATTGTTAAAAGTAATTTTGCAAGTTCTGTTCACCTTGTATCCGAGGTAGGCGAGCAGGACGGCCTCGGCGAAGGAGATCATGGCGAGGATAACTTGAACCACCCACAGGTAGAAAGGGCGGTTCACCCAGATGATGCCGTCCCAGTTGATGATAGGCCTCTCTTGAAACTCTTCCTCGGTGAGGTTCGCGGAATGTTCAAATTCGGTCTTGTTACCCGGCTTGCATCCGTAGCTGGAATAAGGCGGCCTTCAGTTTGACGTCATCCATATGAATGCGTTGCAGACTCGTTTAGTTCAAGCGTTCAAGTTTTTAGGAACTACTGTTATCAATAAAGTAACTGCAAATGAGGAGTTTCAGTACTACCACGACTGTTACAGTATTTATAGCGTCTATATCGTGCTTGTTCTTTGTGCAGTCTTTGAAGAGTGCATATTGGTACTGACAGGTTTGTAACACATGAGTGTATTTCTGAACGATAGGGTAAATTTTATTGTTTGTGTAGTCTGGTATATTGTGTATGGTGGGTGTCGTCTAATTTGGTACTTGCTGCCAATTTTGCAAATATTTCTAACTACGTGCTTTAATTAAAAAAGACTGTATTTTTTAATAAATTAATACAATTCGACGTGGTAATTTTAGAAGCATGCGTAGCTTCTAATTCTATCTTTCTTAGGCCTGCAGTGCATCTTTCTAAAATGTTTGGATAGAATGCCTGTCGTGCTGGTTATTACTGATTTTTTCTTACCTGTCGAACGCAGCATTGCGTGCAACGCTATAACAAGAAAGATAATGATAGCTACCCAGGCAAAATCGGCAAAGAAACACCTCATGTCAGCAAAACCATAGAATAGAAATTCATGCCAAATATTACTGAGAACGATTACGACAACATTCAATTAGATTTTGTGATATATGGTATGCTGTTGGTGCTGGTTGAAATTATTCTTAAATAATGTTTCTTATTAGTTGTAAGATATCCGTTGTACTGTTAAACATGTTGAACAATAATATGTAATTAATAAAATTCTTTGTTCTAAAAGTTGGCAACGTCATTGGCAGTTACAGGTGTGAAAGTTATAAACCAATATTAATTAGAATGAAGTTGTAAGAAATGAAGTTTTGAGCGCATAGAGCAGAAATTGCAACAAGTGTGATCTGCTCTTGGAGCAGCTGCCAATATTTTAGTCTAACAAGTTAAATAAATTAAATATTCCTAACGTTGGGCAGAAATCTGTTCATTTTTTAACTTTACACTTACTGCCAAGTAACAAAGAGGCGACTCTAATGTCAATGTACATGATTTGGAAACTAATTTTGAAGTTATTGCTCCCACATTTAACGTCGACAATTTGATTTACAAATTTATAAGTAGTTGAAGAAAGTGTAAAATGTAAAAATTTAGAAGAGTTTTTGTTGAACGTCATAAATATGCCAATAAGAACAAAAGTTATGATCATGCCTAGCTCAGTGCACTACGCATTCCAACATAATATTTTATTTAGTCACTCGTTAATTTAAATATTGGTATTAACTTTATCATGAAATGACTTGAAATAATTTAGAATGATTGTCCATAAGCGATAGATCCTTCAAGTGTTTAGTATAGCACTCACCAGGAGGCAGTGATGGGATCGCCGTCGGCGCACACGCGGAAGATATACAGCAAGCAGGCCAGGAGCTTGAAGACCAGGTTCGCGATGCGGATGCGGAGACCTGGAACGAATGAAGTTGTAAATAAAATTAATATTACAAAAGGAATCACCCATTTAAGGGATTTATGTACCAAAATAAAAAAAAAACTTAAATTAAAAAGATACACTCCCATTTCCAAGTAAAAAAGCGGAGACTATCCGCTGATAATCCTCAAATAGTTAAACTAAATTCTTATATTCAGAACTCTCGCAATAAAACCAACTGTCGTACAAAAAAAAACAAAAATATATATCGATTCATCAGCTTAGGAGCTGTAATGTCACAGACAGACCCTGAGTCACGCACTAACCTCATAACTCCCCGTTTTTTGCGTGGGGTACCCCCCAAGCAAATCTCTTAAGCGGTGTAATATGAGAAATCCTGCAGGATAGGTAAGAAAAGGAGGAAAGTTATTATTTTTTTGTATATTTGTTGGAGTAGCAAACGAGCATGCAGTCCACCTGATGGTAAGTGGCAACTGCCGCTCATGGACATTTGTAATCCACCCCA
>DWRA01004218.1:0-11101 GCA_018250295.1 Spathilepia clonius
GATTCTGGTCTCATCTAGGGTGGATCACAAATGTCCTTGGGCGGCAGTTGCCACTTACCATCAGGTGGACTGCAGGCTCGTTTGCTACTCCATCATATAAAAAAAATGTATTGTTCAACACCAGTTATCAAAGAAGAAAGCTATCCAATCATTGCGTACTTGAAATTAAAATTTGTCAATTTCTGCCTCCTAGACATTGTTATATTTTAGTTAGTTAAATAAATGTTGAACTAAAATATTTTTCTTTTGTGTTAAAAAATATTATGTCAAAGAGACATACAGTTTTAATTTTACTTATTATATTTTCGCTAGTCTATGAAATTTACAATAATTTTAAAGCCTTTCTTTTGCACTATTTTTTATGTTTTAGATTCATTTAATTAGAACTGTAAATACGATCATAATTAACAAAAACAAAGTTAAAAAAATACTATTATATTTAAATATGTAAGAGAATTATATTTTTTTGTAATTATGTTTTGTTTCAATTGTTTTCTTTCAAGCGAGAACGACGAATTCATCCTATTTGTAACATAATTAAATATTTTAAATTTTAAAAATATGAAAAACCACATTTATAACAATTCATTGAATATTTATTTCATACTTAATATCTAAATCTTAATTTAATAACCCTATTACCTACTACAACCCGATATTTAATAACACTTTAGTATTTCATTAAATATTATTCTTTTACAATTTTCAGTAAATATTATTATAGATATGTAGTAGTAGTATGTGTAGTGTAATTTATTTGCCACAGTTATTTATTTTTTTGTTATTTCTAAGATTTTTTAAGATATGTTCTGTAATTGTTATTTATATACTAATTGAAAGCATTTGAGATTTTGAGATCATAATATTTGATCGATAGCCGGCATAACTGTATTCCTCCATTCGTAATTAAAATATACAAATTATTTTTAAAAAATCCATATCCGACCGACCGACTCCGTGATCGAATCTCGTACAAAAATATTTGACAGATTACATGTATTTTTACTGTAGCAAAATAGTGCTTCATATACACCAACTATATTTATCAGTTTGTAAATAAAATATTATTTTTGTCTAAAGCTCTTAACTAGCCTAATATATATCTATACCTAATTTAATAGCATAACTGGAAGACTTATTATAATTTCATTAAAGTAAAAACACTTAAATCCAAATAAAAAATATCACTGATCAAAATCCATCGAATACTCTTTGTTATGAAACAGGCTGATTAGCACTTTCTTTCTCATTCCACCGTATACGTCTGGGCTATAGCCGTCCTGCTCGCACTCTCTGACATACGCATGTTTTATTATGTCACAGGAATCCGGGAGAAGGGTGTGTTTCCTCTTCCTGGCCTTCCTGGAACGATCCAGGGAGGTCCGTTGCACAGTTCCTTTAGGACTGTCGGCCATTGGAGAGTGAAATAGTTTCTTGCTTATCGGCTGAAGATTCGTTGGTTTTCGCACTGGTGAATCGGTTTCCATCTGTAATCGATTTAAAAATTTTATTTAGTAATTTTATATCAATTGTACGATTTGTGGTCATCTATGAGCAATCCTAGATGAGATTAGAGTCCTTATCAGGTTAGCATTGCTACCCCTGATGGCTGAGTTGGTACGCATCAGGTGAATATATCTTACTAAACCTTTCAGTCTGGAACACTGCAGTACTTTAAACTGCTCTTGACAGGCAGAAATAGGGATGGGGAGGCGGTGGTGTCTCCGGTGTCGAACCTTGAAAGAATTCTACCACTTTCAAATGTCCCTCAAATCACGTCTTACTTAGTTACATAGTACAATGAACGAAAATAATGGACAGTTATTATAGAAATGTAAAAAGTTTCAAAACAGTGTTGAATTTCGTTTCTGCATGACTGAAATGTAAACATTTTTACCTCCGGATTAACGTAAAGTCTATCCAAAATAACAGATACATCCACAGACTAACAATGTTTTATCCATAAGTCGATAACAAGGGTCGTGGACCCTAAAAGGTTTTTACAAACACATGCACGGTTTTGTGTAGCAGGTACACAGCTACCTGCTACAAAATGCAATGAAAAAAGTTTGTTTGGAATTCGTTCGGTCAATTTTGTGTTATCTACTATTTTATACAATAATTTGGTATAGAAAGATATTAGGTAATATTAATTTTCATTAAAAGAACTTTATAAATAAATATATCGAAATTTACAGATGCAAATATTAATTTTAAAAAATATCGTGTTTAATAATAAACTTCGATTTCAATACAGTGGATTAATTATTAATGACATTTTAAATGTATATTAAATATTATATGCATTTTAATTATAACACAAAAATAATAATGAATCTTCTGGAAACTAAATTGATTTAGAGATAATATCACAAAATAAAATAATAATAGATAATAATGTTATGTTGTACAAAATTAAAACAAACTTATTAAATCTAAATCTCACTTTTAAAACTTTTGTTGTAAAATTGAATTTATTGTTATGGTGCATTTTAAAATGCGGATAAACTTCAATCCATTCTTAGTTAGTATACGTAAAATATTGGTCTCTTGTAACTGACTATGCATTTATGTGGAAAAAACTCTTTAAAACTAAACAAAAACTCACCACGTCTGAATCAGGTGAAAACTCCACTGAAGTATTCATCACATTATTTCTTATTAACACGATTAAATTATCTCTACTGACTGTATTTATCGGCGTTGACAATGCAGCCATTGTGCCTATTTCGAATGGACGGGACGGTGGCTTAAAACTAACTGAACACTAACAGTCTTAACTGACGCTTTGCCGTTGATAATGTTGATAGTCTGTGGTAGCTATACCACAGAGTATGTAGTGTTGCTAGTTTGTGGTATACCTGGCCTGTTGCGTAGCTGGTTTGTGGTGTAGGTTATCTGTGGTGTAACTAGTTTGTTACGTAGCTAATCTGTTGCTATGTTGTACGTTACCATTTAAGTAAATTAACTATCACGTTTTAAACACATTTTTGACGAAAAAAGGCGGGAAATAAAATTAATTTTTGTTGTATTTTTTTTACAAATAAGTTCGTTTATGTATCTATGTTTTATAGCTTGTGAACAAGAAGTTTTGCGTATAAATTTTAGTATTCTAAAGTAAATCCAAGGTTCGAATTCTACGCAAACCTACCATACCACCACCACATACCTACGATGTTCACTTGTGTTACCGATGAAGCAAAACAATTAAGGAGTCTAATGTGCCTGAGAGTTAAATATGCATTTTAAAAAAATGTGTATGAAATTAATTATAAACGAGAAATAAAAATAGAAACATAATATTCCTAAAAGTATTTATTTCAAATGTCAAATTAAAAGTATATCCTATAAATATATCTTAAATAATTATTTTAAATAAATCGAAATATTTTTAAATATTTACATATAAATAAAAAAATCAAGTCACACTAATATGATATCGACAAATAACCATAATTACAGTACTAATTAATTATTATCTAATCTTGTGCAAACATAGGAAAAGAAAACAAATGGACTTCTCAACGTAATTTTTTTTGATATTACATCAGTCTAATGGATCTTATGCAAGTCACCATACTATTGGATTCACTTCTCATTAGAGCCGAGAAAAACTTACTACTTATTTGAACTTAGAACTTATGAAGTCCATTTGGTTACGATATCTATGTGATAGATACAAGAACTTAGGTATTTAGAATTATTTTACAGTTTAATAATATTAATATCCCATTTATCGCTACAGACTTTGAACGTGTCGTGTCAGAAAAAAACCATATACTTCTATGCACTGTTTAGACACGGCCAGTATCTACGCAGTCGCGTAATGGAAGAAAATAATGATATATTTTTAAACGATATAAAAATATTCTGTCTTTGACCGCCTGTTTCTCAAAAATTACTGACCCGATTTGGATGCGGTTTACGTTATTTAGAAGCATATTTAAATTGAATACTTTAGGTTTTTGTATAGAATGATATGATTTCCTTTTGTCACGGAACTTGTTTAACATGTTAGACGTTGATATAGAAGAATAGAAAATATGAGTACTATAAACTATACTTTTCCACTTTTAATTAAAATTAACCATATAACTATTATTGGAATCATTCCTTATTACAAAGAATATTTAGTTAAGTAAATATTAAGTCAACAGTACATTGTTACCTCCCTCTTAAATTGCCTCTTCTAGTACACAATTATAAATATACAAAACCAGTGTCACAAGATTCAATTTGACACATATAGTTAGTATTTATTATAATTAATAATAAGAATTTAGATAATATCTAATTGTAACTTAATAATATTTTATTTGTTTCGGTTTTAACAATCAATATCAAACATTAATACATTTTATGGAACTTTGAAATATAGCGTATCGAAGTACATATTATTAATTTTAGTATTTAATCGTCAAACCCGGCATATCATGAAACGTCGATTTAATGAAAGAAGAAAATAATATAAGCTATATGTATATTTTTATGTACCATTCAGTGTTTTATATAATATCCAGACGTTTAAGAATATACCTGATTGTACAATCTACCTCCGACTCATTATATCATTTATAATTTAAAATAATTTATAGTTAATTTTATACAATATTTGATTACATTATTTTTAATCAATTATTAATTATCTGTTTCTATTATATTTACTTACTTGAATTGTGTATTATTTAGAATATTTTGAAAATATAAATTTAGTTACGCGTATATAAATAGTGTGATTTTAAATTTTTCGAAACTTTTCTAATTCGATTTTCATGAAACGCGATCCTGAGAATCTTCTTTCCTTCTTTATTTGAAGATTATCTTCTGTAAAATCGTCTATTGAAATAAATTCTGTGTTAGTTACTAAAGTTTCAATATCGTTTTTTGGGAAATGAGAATTATCGCATTTAAGTGTTTCATTTTCCAAACCCACTTGTTTAGAAACTGTTGTATTATTAATTTCAGCGTTACTATCATTCCAATAGACTTTTGTTATTTCGATAGTATCCGCTCCTTTTTGTAAAATTCGAATGGGCTTGGAACTATCAAGTGCTTTGTTAGCATCTAAGTTATTTTTTACATCATTATTTACATTATTTATTGTTGTGTTCTCTTCAGTGTCTTTGAAGATATTATCAACAGAACCGCTATTAAGAAAGCCGAAAGTTTTTGGATAGTTCGCTTCTAATTCAATTTCTGCTTGCACCATTTTCCGCTTTATGTAAAAAGCGACGTTATTCACCGTGTATTTGAGGTCACATTTCTGAGCATACATTTTAAATTCTTCTAGAAATTTCTTTAACGATATCATCTGTATTCTGCAGTATTTTCTTATCATTCTGCTGGCTTCTACTATCTCTTGGGTTGACGTGCCCTTCTTTGGTGCGATTTCATTAAATCCTTCCAGTTTGAAGACACATTTTTCGTTTCGTATCTCTTCTACCTTTGATATGTAATGTCTTTCGATGCAAGATTCTTTGTATAGTTGTGGGAAGTGGTCGACCATGTAGGTCGATGTTGGTGGAGAGTTGGAGAATAAGTTGAATTCGTGGTGACGGCTGAGCGCTCGTCTTTCAGGTGGTAACTGATCTTCCTGTAATTATGAAATATTGTTATTTATACTGTTAATATATAAGTTTGTACAGGAGGTAGAACATCTACTAATTAGACTTTTGTAGTACCACGTCACACCTATTTAAGCTTAATAACAGTGTTAAGCGCTGCTGTATTTTGGTTTGAACGGTGTGATAATGAAAACATACGTTCAGGCATTCTAACTTACTCCTCGGGGTTAAACGATCTTACCTGGGCTTGATTACAGATGTTAATAGGCGGTAGTGGCCACATACCATCAGGTGGACTGCATGCTCGTTTGCTACTTCTATATAATAAAAAAAATGCACAGCGTTCCAATTTAGTCAATTAATAAAAAATGTCTAATCCAGTTTAAGTAAATTAAAGTCTACTCACACTCATAATTAATAATTGAAAAATCTGGTTTCGCCTACCAGAAAATCGAAATTCATCAATATCTGTATTCTAAAAATTAACAAATTGCAATCTTTGGTTGGCAAAAATAAATAAATTGATTTTCTTATTAACGGCAGTTAGGGTTAATTAAAGATGTCCATACACCGGAGTATTTAATATTTAAGCCGATAGTATTTAGTATTTTAATTTTACAAAGTAAATAAATATATTTATTAAAATTATTCATAAATTTTTTAAATATAATACTTAAAATATTTTTTTATTCTTTTAAAATTTATAATTGAAAAGTATAATTATGTTAAAAAATTACCAAGGCCTCCAAAAAATGGAAGTAGTTGCACACATCCTTGAACTTGTTCCGCTGACCGCAGTACATCCACACGATGAACGCGCGCCGCACCGTCACGTTGGTGTACGCTGGAGACGGCGGCTCCAGCAGGTTGTGTCTGCTGTCCGATATGTCAGACATCGGTCCGATGAACGCCATACTGTAAAGAAAAATATCCAACTTGATAAATCATGTTGGAGTACGTTGTAACAGCAGCTACACCAGGTCGTGTCTGTTGTCCGATATGTCGGACATCGACCCGATGAACACTATGCTATAAAAAAATTAGAATCATTTTGATAAGTAGGTAATGTTAGTTACGCTGACGACGATGAATGGCTTCTTAGATAATAAGTTGAACTCTGCAAGTACAGGTCAGTTTTGGTAAAAGAAAAAAACAATAAAAAAGGTAATCTTTGTTTAAATAAAAAAGTTAAAGATTTTTCAAATGTTTTTACATTTATCAGTAATTATTACAATAAATATGAAACGTAAAAAACTTTTTAATACAACATAAATAAAAACCGAGAATAAATATTAATAATTAATTAACGATAAATTTTATTTTACAAAAAATATTTATCAACTACTGCCCATGGACGTTAGTAATTAATCCCAGATAAGACTATATTCCTACCTTAAGTCGGTTCCAGGCGCGCTGCTGCCCAGATCTAAGTTGAAACGCTTCAAATAAATATGTCTTTCTTACCACACTCTCCAAAGCAGAACACAGCTGCGTTTAACACTACTGCATTAGGCAAAAGTGTAGCCGATGCCTTCGGAGGCGAACCACGAAGAGTTCTATATTGAATGTTTTAATTACATATAATAAATTACCTAGCCTGTTAGGTAAAAACAACAAAAAAACGTTTTACTCGCCATACCCTAAAATACCAAGACCACAAAAAACAATATTATCTTTTAAACCGTTATAATCCAGCAAATTCTAGTGAGAACATTTATTTTATTGTTTTAAAACTCCAAAACTTTCCCTTTGTTACCTTCGAGTTATTTCCGACGAGTTTTATAGACGCCTATTCTTAGTTGTAACTTTGTTAATAGTTTTCGTAGAAACAAAATGATTGTGGGTAATATCAGTGAACGTAAAACCTATTGTATACGTTTTATATTTGCTTCTCAGAGACTTCGGATTAAAAAAGATAGATAAAGGCATGCGGAACGTTTCACTGAAAAATGTACCTACATGATTGAGATGTTTGAGTGACGTACATTTGATTAATAATACGAAAGTGAACTTTTTAAATGAAATTGAATTACATTTGTAAATTATTAGCACAGTTTTGAATGAATAATGAATCAGTCCTGCGTTTTGGTGGAAGGATGTGGATGCCGGCTGAATAATATTTGTGACGTTCATCTTAGTCCTCAGGAGTGGCAACGGATCTGTGATTCACTTCAGGTAGAAGCTATTCTATATGGAGTTTGTCGCAGATGTCCATGCATGGCATTTTCTACTTACCATGAGGTGAACTGCAAGCTTCTTTGCTACTCCAGTATTACAAAAAATATATAATTATTTATATTATAACGAAGTCTGACCATTCTTGACATAATTTAAGTCTAAGTACTGATATTACAGAAAAATAGTGATGGTTACATTTCAGAAATTTATTTAAGAAGCTTTGTCTATCTTTTTTAGTCTGAGATAGCCAAAAAATGAGTACGAAGGTGCATTTTTCTCAGCTACAGATTTAAAACGTACAGCTGGTATTAGTTGACTAATGAATCGGTATCTCTCGCTAACCTCGTAAAATCTAGAAGACATCTACATAATCTCTAGATAAATGTATAGTCTCTAAAAAAGAATCCTACTTCACTATAAACGCACGACTAAATCACAAATCCGTGTTAACCTGCAAGGCTAATTGTAACAATAATGTGATTTAAAATCCCTTCAAATTGGAAGATACGAACCAAATGGGATTCAAGAGTGTTTAGCAAACGAAAAAAATATTAGAATAACATACCTTTATGTCGTAGCTTGAATATATTTGTAAAAATAATGAAATATTATTATTTTTTTATTATTACTGGTGCTAATTTCAGTTTTAGTTTTAATAACGAATATTTTGAAAGCAGACAATGAATATTTTAAGGATACCCACATTTTTATTTTATTCATTTCTTTATTGCCTATTGCAATAATATACAAAAAACAAAAAAAAAATTTTTTTTTATAAATATTTTAGAATTCTCTAATAAACTTTTAAAATAAGAACATGTAGTATTTTATTATTTTTCCGAAAGTCTAACGTATTTATCCAAAGTCAACGTAACACAAGCGACCATAAACTAAAGAATATTTTACATTATGGTAGTTTTTGAAATGTATTCTATATGACATTGTAAATATTAAGAGAGAAGAATTATTTAGTCATATTAAAATTTTGCTTAAAATGTATTAACTCCATGAAATAAGGGCATTAAATGTAATTTCTGTCATTTTTACAGAGAAATGCAATTTTGTCTTTGTTTTAACCTGGAGCTAAGGACTTTATTATAAAACTACATTTTCCTCAAATATTTCAAGGAAAATATGGTAAAGTTAAGTTTTGATTTTGCTGTAAAGGCATTACTTTATTATATACATTTAAAATCTCATGGATTGTCATTTTTGAGCCGGACCATTAAATATTTTCTAAATTAAAAGTTGTGGCTTACACTACATATAACATCAGCTATAGTACAGTGAAAATCCCGCCAAACATTAGTGCAGCCATTTCGGAGAATAGAGGGTACAAACAAACAGATAAATAGACAGACCAAAATTTATTATATATTTGATCATAAGTATCGTGAATACTTTTTTAATACTACAAACAGATACTTAATTTTTTTTTATTTGTATTTTTAAGTAAAGAAAACATCATATGATTTCTATTTAAATATTTATTTTATTCACATATTATTGTATTACGAAATTACAAAATAAAATGGCACGTAGTATTTTTGTATAGTATTAATATACCATGCAATATTATTTTAAAACTAATTGTAATTTTACAATTATAAAAATTCTTATAAGCTAATTAATTTTTTGGGTTATGTTTGCCGTATAATTTATTTATATAAATAAAATCATGCGTTAAAAGTATACCTTCGATGCTAAAACTCTAAAACCACCAAGTTAATTCTAAAAATAAAACATTTTTACAATGAAACATAGCCTTTCAAAGTTACAATGTAATAAAAAAAGTTACAAATAATCCGCAACATCGGATCTATATTTTATTTCAATACATTGGTAGTATTAATATTTAAATTAATACTTCAAATAAATAATTAATCATTTAATTAAATATTGCAATATTAAAATGTAGTTAAATAAAAATAATCCAAATTGTATTGCATATTTTTTCATAATTCGATTACTAAAATTGGTAGCCAAAATGTCTTTATTAGAATTATTATTGCCAATAAATGATATTGCAAAGCTTAATATTAGGTATAATTAAAATATAAATATCTCAAATTTAATATTCCTAACCAATTTTATGTTATTTTATCTTTAAACGCAGCAAAGGCCTTGCAGCTCACAAATAAAAATTATCAAGCATGTAGTTTCATGAAGTCGGCCAAAAAAGGACTTTTTGTAAGATTATTATGAGTATATTAAGAATCTTCAAGGATTAATAACTCAATCTCTTCAACCTCAACCTCATATCTGTTGTGTTGGGCTGCAATGACCATAATCAAACTAAATTTACTAAAAATAACCTAATAATTTACTAAAAATAAAACTAAAACTTTACTAAAAATAGCTTACACATCAATTATCGTATCTTAAAAATAAGAATATTCAGCCTTTCTAGCTTTTTGTTTCACGTACGCTGCTGTTAACTTATTAGTGATATAAGCTATGTTAGCTGGGGTCATATTTACTGGTGGGACCTTAAAACTGTTGAAGAAAGCCTCCACAGCATTTGCCGTGTTTGCGTACCAGAGATCAACACCCTTTTCTTTTTTCTGATCATTCACTGAACCTTCATCCCAAGTTTTCTTTAAAGTAGCAAATAGCACTTCGGTTGGGTTCATTTTTCTTTCGTTATCATTTGTCGAGGTTTGTGCTATTTTAGATGTTTGTATCCATGCTTCTATGTCTTTATTCGCTTCCTTCACGGGCGTAGAAGTGCATGGGCTATCATGAATATCTTTTTCGAACTTTGGTTTAGGTAGTGATTCGGCTGGTGGCGCTGTTTTAGGACTTTCGTCTTTATCCTTACTGTCTGGATCCTCAACATTGCTTGTTCGGCTTGTAAGACTGCTGTCAGCTTGGTTCTCAGTAGATTTGGCTGGGCAACGACACTTCAACTGCATGCAAACGAGACAGTCTTGCTTCTCGAACTCTTCTATCATCAGAATCAGCTCTCTTCTTACATTATGAAGGTTTATTTCCTGGAATAGAAAATACTAAATTAAATTTACTTTGTATTAAAGTAGCCTTCTACGACATTGTCAAAGTCACCCTAGTCATTATATTAAAGGTGGTAGAACCCTTTGTACTTCGACTCTAGCGGCACCACCGCCATACTTATTTCTGACTAATAACAGCAGTGTTAAGCGCTGCCGTCTTCTGGTTTGAAGGGTGTGGTAAGGGACATAAACGTAACGACGCATTCCAACTTAACCCTCAGGGGTAGCGACGCATCTGTGGTCGACTTCAGTTGGGATTCTGGTCTTATCTCGAGTGGATCACAGGTGTCCATGGGCGGCAGTTGCCACTTACCGTCAGATGAACTGCATGCTCGTTTGCTACTCCAT
>DWRA01004219.1:0-11098 GCA_018250295.1 Spathilepia clonius
AGGACAAAAGGATTAAAATAGTTATTATACAGAGTTTATTTGTCTTTTTTAACCATGTTATGGATAATTTAAGGGCGTAGAACCTTTTGTGGTCCGACTTTTTTCCTAACAACAATACCGTTGAGTGCTGCTGTATTCTGGTTTAAAGGGTGTAATAATGGAAAATTACTTATCTGAGGTGATCCAACTTATTTCTCAAGAATAGCAACACACCAGTTGTTTATATTGGTTCGATAATAGAAGTTCATGGGCGGCCGCGGATAAGCATGGCTCTCTTACCACACTCTTTGAACCAAAATACAGCAGCGCTTTACACTGCTTTTATTAAGACGAAATGGGCTAGACAGTAGTGTCTACGGGGTCGGACCAAGAGTTCTGCCACCTATATCATTATCTTATTAGCCTTTATCATTCCAATGTTATAGGCCTCTATCAAAGGTGTATTACAACAATGCTTTGCTGATCACATCCAGCCATTACCACCTGCCTTAAAGGACCCATAAATTGTAGTAAGTGATATTACTATTTAATACAACATTAATTTAATGGAGTATGCATGTACTATATAATGGGGGCGTTAGCGTTAGCCTTTGAAGCGATCACTAGTAATTAAGATGTTCTGATTGCCCATTTGCATACAGGGGCTGATATTATGTGTTACAAAATACGGTTTTAGGTAAAGTATTAGTATGATAATTTATATCTACTGTATATTAAACTCTTTGTGAGTAATATTGACGAAATAGCCAAATTTTCTAGAAGATTTTTTGTAAAATCGGCGGAGTTTTAAATAAACTTTCAACATCTATTTAAATCTCCCTGCGTTGAAATAATGTTCTTTAGTGGGTGCCTGTGAAACTAGCAAACCACATTAAACCGGTGAGATGGACTATAAAATTATATTAATATCAGCTAAGAGCCTTGCAAGCGACAATCTTGGACTGATGATGAGGATTTTTTAAATTACATATAGTATGTAGTTATAACCGAATATACGAATAGGTTAAATTTTAAATAATCGTACCAATTTTTGTTTATTTAAAATCAAATAAAATACTTCTTTGGTTGATATAGCTTGCATTTTGAAAGAGCTTAAACTGGATCAACCATATTTTGAATTAGTAATATTTGAGTTGTCTCTTAATAATGCTATCTAGTCACGAGGACACGCAAACGGAGTCGTCTTAATTTTTTAATAGTTTGTGTGCATTCACAACATATGCTATTCAAATTCTCATAGTTTCCATAACAGCACTGCATCCGGTACGGAAGCGCAACTTCGCTAGTTTTAATTAACGCAGAACAAAATGGCCGCTATGGCAGCAACTCTGCGGTTATTGGGTTTTATTTCAACGTAATGCTGTCATTAGCGAAGTTTACTGGCACTGTGATACGTTTTAAGAGCTTTATATTAAAATAAGCTTAAAGGTGCTGAGCTTTCGGCTTTATACACAGCTGAAAGTTTATGTTAACGTAGGTAAATGGCATAATCTTTTTAAAACCTGTAAATTATATGAATATTAAAGAAACAATACAATGTAAAGGTGGTAAAACCCTTTGTAGTTCGACTCTGGCGGCACCACCGCTACACTTATTTCTGCTTAATAACAACGGTGTTAAGCGCTGCTGTGTTCTGGTTTGAAGGGTGTGGTAAGGGAGATAAACTTAATGAGGCATTCCAGCTTAGTTCTCAGGGGTAGCATCGCATCTGTGGTCGACTTCAGTTGTGATTCTGGTCTTGTCTGGGGTGGATCACAAATGTCCATGGGCGGCAGTTGCCACTTACCATCATAAATAATAAAAGTACTATTAGTATTGTTAAATAGGATTGTATGTGTACAATAAAGAATATCCTATTTCTTTATCTATCTATGGACTATTTTTACCAAGTTTCCATTAACTCGCTTTCTTCTTTTCTCTAGAACTTTAAAATTGATTTCAAACTAACTTTTCTCCTCTTACAAGTACCTTACATATTCCTGTAAAAAATCCACAGTAACTTTGCGGTAGTTTTAATTAACGGGGAACCCAATGACGCCTTATGCAGGAGCTCTGCGGTTATTGAACTTTATTTCCATCGTATGCTTTCATTAGCGAAGTTGTTCTTTACAATGTATTGTCACAGCCTTTTCCTACAGTTGGATGTTTTTTAAACGAAAGTAGCAAACGTGTATAGTAGCTATCTGTTGCAACTCACGGCCTATGGTCATCTGTGGAGAATGAATTACCAAATGCGAGTCGTGCTTAAGAAATAATGATAGAACCTTAATAAATACATTAAAATATATTGTGCGATGATACGGGACCCTCAATGGGTGAGTTGCACTCGTTGTTAGCTAGTTTGAAAGGTTAGGTAAGCAGAGTTTCCACGAAACATCAGTTGCCACAAAGGATGCACGTTGTAATTTGTTTTACACCAATTATAATAATCAGTTTCTTTTTACCAATTAACGCTTTGATTGGCTTTGTAATTATAAGTATCCTGCCTTATTACCTTATTCATATATTTGCGATATTTGAAAGTAAGTTCCACTATTAAAAATTAGAAAATCATAAATAATGGTTCATTTTTTAACAAATCCATTTGAAACCATATTCAAAATTTTCACAAAATACGTCTATCCACACTTACAATTCCATTCCCTTTTTGAAAGAGCGCGTAATCAAAAATATTTTTCAAAACATTCTGATTGTATTTGCAATTCGAATTGGGGCAGACCTCATCACGACGACAATTAGTCTCGTAATCCCAACAAAAAGCGAAGTCGCGACAGAGCCCGCCCCATACCGCCTGCTTGGTTTTGTTTGTTACGATTAAGAATTCGAATGCAAATCTTTCAATTTACAGACGTCATAGTGATTGCTGTGGTATTCAAATATGCCGAGCCATGTGGCAGAGCGGTCACTGTGCCGGCCTTATATACAGTTTGTTTGGGGTTTGATCCCGAGCATACAGAATGATGAATTAGATTTCTGTTCTGGGCTTGTGTGGTTGTGTAATTGTTTATCTATGTGTCCGTGGTAGTCACGATGCAGAAAAAATCGTAGCGTGTGTACAAAGCGTTTTTTTAAATATTGTTTGTAACTAATTCTAATTATATAGTAATAATTACGTCTGATGAAAAGAAATGACAGTTAGCCTAAGGAATCGTCAATGTTAACTATATTTTAGGGTTTCTATATATGAAAGGTGAACTTTTTTGTTCCACTGCGAACGCGTCACCGCCACATTTGTTTGTAGTATATAAAACATACAAAATTGTCTTTTAGACTGAAAGGTAGGGCTTAGAACTCGCGGATCTTTATTTTCCGCTGCTGGCAAGGACACGTGACCGTGTTGCAACGGCGGCGCGGCGGCGGCGCGGCGGCGGCGCGACGTCGATACGTTGTAGTACTAAAAATCAACATTAATAGAACCCTTGTAACACATATCACTTGAGTAACTTAACCCACAGCTACGGATATTAACGTTTAAGGAAAAAACGCTTAGTTAGCGTATTTCAGTAAGTAGTCATATTAAGAGAAAATAACCGTACAGTTAACTTATCATTAGAATATAGCAAATAAGTAACTAATTTACTAACAACAACTTAATTTATTTTTAGTAGTAGCTCGTTAGCAAAGAATATATTTCACCTACATAACTGTACACTATCAATTTTTCTAGGAGCGTACTCACGATAATAATCTACAGATTAAAAGGCAAAATTAGTAGTAAGTATCCTTAATAGAACAATAATTAGCGATATCTCGGCTAACTAGTCCGTCATGGCAGAGAATTGTAATTGCATCGAAGTGGGTAAAGCTAATGTCGTACTACGAGTGAGGAAAGATATAATTCTTCGAGGTTCTTCAGCGGCACCATTGCTAAACTTATTTTTGACCAATAACCAAATTTAAGTGCTAGGTTCTGTTTTGAAGGTGTGAGATGAAAGGTTACATGAGGCCTGTAATAGTCATTAAGGATAGGTGATCTTATTTATAGCTCCAATCCTATTGTGGTTGACTACAGATATCTATGAAGCTTATGAAAGAAGAACTTGATAACCAGACGTACACGCTGATATTAATTTTTTAGTAACATGGTCAAACGCTCAGCATTAGGTTAGCATGAGGAAAAGTTGTAGGACTTTACTTTGTTACTCGTATGGTACAGGCCACGCACACCTGCCTATCAAAATAGTGGAATTTACTGCGTATAGAATTGTAAAAGATATGAAACCATTCTTATACTAGGAGATGAGTAGGTAAAATCACTAACCTTGTCTTTATCTGCATCTGAAAACTCGAATTATATATGTCGGTGAGGAGGGAGCTGTCGCGTGGCTTGGCCAAGTAGGCACGGCCTGGTCTTCCTGAGGAGTGGAGTTGATGCACTTCACTAGTCACACGCGGTAGCCAACTTCATCGTGGAAAATAGGACTCTGCGGCATATATAGAACATCTGTATGTACCCGCCGAGAGTCAGTGTGCAACTGATCGCAAGAAACGATATTAAATTTAAATCTACCCACTTTCTTTTTAACAAGTATTGGATATTTTTTTTGTTTATAACCAGAAAGTTCTCTTTTGAGTTATGACAAGGGCCTTAACCGACAATCCTAGCTGAAATAATAGAAAACCCGCCATTACCGCCCTATGGGTGTTTTTATAGGGGAGATAATTGTTTCCCTCTTATTACTTTTCCTTTCCCTTTTTATTGAACCTACAACTGGCTTTTGTTATGTATCGGATTGTTGAAGGCAAAATAAATGATTAAAATACCCATAGAAAAAGGCTGTATTCTTTCTATAGGCAATTATTTCCACAAGAACATCTATATGTTATTAGTACTTACGAGTAAGTATTAACGTAGTGTAAATGAACTAAGCGTCGGTAATTTTAACATTTATTTTCAAACAATGGAAGTAGCAAACGAGTATGCAGTCCAGGTGGACCATCAGGTGATGGTCAGTGGCTACGTCGCGTATAGACTTTTGTAATCAACAGCTGATAAGATAAAGAGTTCTTCCTAAGGTCGTTCACAAATGTGTTGCTATCCTCTAGGACTAAGTTGGAACGCCTGGGATAACAATATCTCTGTTATTGTTTTCAAACCAAAATACAGCAGCGTTTATCACTATTGTAATTAGGCAGAAATAGCTGTGACCTTTAAAATATGCCTTAATAAGGTTATTTGCGATATTAAAACTTAAGAAACTGTTTTGAATAATTAGTTTACTTTAGGTTTCTTCGCGATGTTTCTCTTCACCTTTAAATTAAATGATAAAATTAATTTGCATCGCGCACTTAAATTTGAAAAATCAGAAGTGCCTGGGGTTTGACTATGGGACCTCCCGAATATAAGACAGTGTTTTAAGTACTATTACTGTGGAATAGGAAGTAATTGTAGAACGCGTTATTTCTCAGAAGAAAACGTCCTCATCTAAGAAAACTACCCCAAGACATGAGAGAGCTCACCGCAACACTCAAATGCACCCATTTCCCTAAACTTACCCTATTGTATTAACCTCATTTACACTAACGACTTTAAATACATTACGTCCCATCCCTTGACGCCCGGGACGTCATGCTTCCCCGCCACTCGCACCCCGCTTGAACCCACTTGATGTAGATCACATTCACATATAAATGAGTTACGTGAGTATGGGTCTACTCATATTTTATTTAATACGGCTGTGTTTATATCTGTCACTTTTTTAAATATATAATAAAGTTTTTTATTGTGTGGCAGTAGCAAATGTACGTGCAGTCCATCTGACGGTAAGTGGCTGCTGCGACCGATGGAAATTTGTAATCAACCCCAAATAAGATTAGAGTCCTACGAGGTCGACCACAAATGCGTTTCTACACCTGAGGACTAAGTTTGAACGCGTCAGATAAGTACGTATCCCTCATCGCACCCTTCAAACCAGAATACAGCGCTTAATACTGTTGTTATTTGGAAGAAATAGGTGGGCCGGTGGTGCTGACAGAATCGAGCCACAATAGTTTCTACCACCTTAAATTTTATTTATTTAATGTACACAATACACATGATGAAGGATAATACTGTTTTGTTTATCAGGGTGTATCTGATAAATGGAACCAAAAGCTGTAAGGCCTCTTAAATAAGTTAGAATCCACCTTTAAATTCTCATTTTATCAACAGACAGTACGGGTAATATGACAAAGTGAGCCAATTATGACAACGCAGGAGAGCCATTAAAATGTTATATCATTTCAGTCAATTTACTTCTCATTACGTCATTAAAATTTTAAACTTTTAATGGAATAATAATGAAGCAAAGTGTAAATAAAAGTAAAATTACTATGTTCTAACGAGGCGCGCTCGGGTATCGCGAGCGCTGATTTAATTAAATGAGTCTGGCAAATGCAATCAACTAATTAGTTTCAATGCGAATCCAACGGATTAACTTTTGGTTGCGTTGCGCTCGAGTTTCAAGTTTTATGCCCACACTCTAGTCCAATTATTGGCTAATGCTGGTCGGATTTGCGGATAAAAGTGGCGTCGATTGAAGTGTTTGACGTCTCGTAAATCGAAAAAAGTCGACGTTGTATTTGCAGTGGAATCCCTCATACTTATATTGTTGTGTGTTTGTTGTGGAACTATTCGTATTTTACTGCTGTAATGCCAGTATATCTTTTTCGTAATATGGAAGTAGCAAACGAGCACGCTGTCCACCCGATGGTAATTGGCAATAGGGCACTTGAGATCGGCCAAAGATATGTTGCTACCCCTGAAAACTAAATTAGAATGCCTCGAATAAGTATTCCCTTACCACACCATTCAAATCAGAACACAGCAGCGCTCAACACTGCTAATATAAAATAGAAATAGGTTTGCCGGTGATGTCGCCGGAGTTATAGGTACTACGGAATTCTGCCACCTTTAAAATCTACTTACTACTTATACATGCTCAACTTATGTTGAGAAACTTTACTGACCAGTATTAACCATTAATTTTGAGGTTCCGTTAAATATATGTAATCGTAAGTTACCATTACATATATTTAACGGAAATGTTGCAACTTAATCTTCAGACTCACAGTGCATCTGTGATCAAAATTAGATCAGGTTCGAGCCCTATTTGTCACCAATATCCTTATTTATGTGACTTAAAAACTGCCGCAACACGTATGTAAGCACCATAATGATGTTACCAGTAAGCGTATGTTAGAAATCGTGCCCTAACCGCCCTTACCACCCTTCACCAGAATATAGATTGATTGCTCCATGATTAATTAGTCAATGAGCGAACAACATAAATCACGGTGCGACAAAAACTGTGTACCGCCACTTCCGGTAAGGCTAAGTTTCCGCAATAAAAACGCCCACAACTCCAAGAATAAAGATTTGGTTTACGAGTCTTCGGAACTTAGCGATAAAATAAAGCAGCTTGATACTTAACCAATATTGCTGTTCAGGCTGTTTGCGGTCTCACACAAACATATATTATTTTTATCCTTTACAACTCAAATAAAATTTAAGCGTGTCTGTGACTTCAAAATGTTATCATTTTAGAAGTTCAATATGGATGGATTCACGTTAGCGATCAGTGCTAATGTGTATTGGAACAGCCTGGTGAAGTATCTTCTGGGCTTCTCCTAAGTAAAGAAAAGTACTCGTAGGACTCAGTATAATATAAAAAGAATAGCAAATAATCCATAGAAGAAAAAACCCGTATGTACATATACGCACTAAATAAGTTATCGTACCGCATCGTGTGCTTAAAAAAAATAATAAAAAGGCTTCTCTTGCCTTTTCTGTAAAATTTGCGATTGTCAATGTCGTTGTTGTAAAAATTGACTATCATCATTATTCCTAAACGCACCAAAATAATTAGGTATAACCTACAAAAAAATCCAAGATTTAAGTGACGATATAACGGTTATATACTTGGCGTGGAAAGTTTGTTAATTATCAGAAAACTTCGTGTTGTGTACTTCTTGTTTGTAAGACATGTGTATATGATACTCAAACTTGAAAATATCTCCACCTTATACTGTAATTATGAAATGTATATACAAACAGAATATAAGTATGTAATAATAAAAATATAATTTAGTTCAATTTAGAAAAAAAAATCGTAACTAAACACTAGTACTAAACTAAACAGTCTATTACGAAACAATATGTTCTTATTAAAAGTTTACCTTTAGTAGCTTATAAAGTGTTGCCAAAGTTTTAAACAACTTAATTGGACAAACATCTGCGGTTGGCTTAGAGGATAAATCAAAAACAGACTCCAACTCAAGAATTTTTATTAATTCAGTAACAGTGAATTTAAAGTTAAGAAAATCTATTACTTAAAAGTGAGCCTTGTGCTTAAATTTTCGTTTATCGTCACTTGCCTGAATTTGATTTATGTAAGTAACACTATCCAATGACGTAATGATACATGTAGTGTTTTTCTTTTCAAAATCAACACGGTCAATTCTCGGCTAGGAAAATACATAGATTAAAAAATTACATACCAGTTGTAATTTTCATCAAAGTTAACCTCCTAAGCCTTTACAGCATTTTCCTCTAATCTTGTTTACCAGAAATTGGCCTGCGCAATTGGTGCTCTGTCGTGCGTCTGAATTAGGAGTCTATTCGGTTACAGTATGTATGGCGGGAGAAACTTAAGCGAGCCGCGATCTGGATCTTAATCGTCGGCGCTTCAGCCTAAATCTCTTGAAATAGCATTGGGTGTAATAGGATGGGTGATGCTATTAGGAATATTGCCCGGGAAAATTGAAAGCTTAGTCAACTGGAACCCATTAATGTCTGGTATGGGTCTGGTTCTACAAAAAGGCCAAGTAGCCGTGAACTTCAATGCAGATTAGATAGAAATTGACTATTTTAGTTCACCCAATGATCTCCATTTAACCGAATTTACCTAAGTAAATTTTGAAGCACGCTGTTAAAAGTCTAAAATTATTGTTAAGAGATTTAACAGACGAATACGCAGTTCAACTGACGGTATTTACCTTAAATGGGACTACTTCTACAAATTGACAATATATTAATTTGTCTATAAGTAGCAGGCAGGTCCTCCTCTTTATATAAGCAACATCGTCGCACGTAATGTCACGTAACGGAGTTTAAAAATAAACATATTCACAGCTTTCAGTAAAAACAGACTACGTAATATTGAGTGACGTAAGTTCTTTAGCAGACGTAGCAAATAAGCTTGTAACTGATAATAAGTGGTAACTGCCATCTGTAATTAATTCCACATAGAAGTCCTGACTTCTATCTGAAGCCGATCATAGATGGGTTGCCACTCCTGAGGACTGATATTGTCGTCTCAGCCGTCTTCCCACTCTTCCACCAAAACGGTAGAACTATTTCGAAATACGTGTGGCGGTGGTACCTCCCACCTACTTATAGATCAAATATGACCTACATTATTAAAACATTTATATATGATATACATAAGTCCAGGAACTTTGACCAAAACTTTATAGCATATTTATCAGAAAATACTAATTTAGGAAATAAGTGAAATACGTTAGGAACAACCTCTAAAGTAATTATTGATTAATTCTAGCGAAGGGTACCCGGTGGCATTCATTTATTCGACTTTAGGCAGAATACTACACCCTGATATACTAAGTTGTTACTACTGTACAAACCTTAAGCCGATCTGAACATCTCAATTAGGTAAATAAATGTCGGTAGGTGGAGTCAAACGGTCCGTAATGAGCTCGGGACGAGATCTCATCTTAATAACTTTCCTAAATCTTCTAGAACTGTAATTGGAAGTAATTGGATGGGTGACGCCGTTACAAAAATTAATTGGAAATTCTACTTACATGTTTCACAAGTGGTTTATATCGTTTGGGAATTATTAAGAAGCTATGTGATCAATTCGATTAGGTTTTTGGATGTGGAACCGCAAATGGTATATTGCCTTGTTCTCTAATTAGAAAATAATAAACGACAAATCTTAAGACTGAACATCGTTATTAAGTTCGTAGTAATCAGTTACCATAAAGCTTCGTGGTTCTATAGTGGCAACTAAATGTATTATTTTAATTTATATTCTGGGTCTGGGTATTTTGTAGACATCTTGCTATGTGTCTATAATAGTCAGAACACACTATCCTAGTTAAGAGCAGTTAATGTAGCAAGCGTAATTTTAACTGTTATTTCACGTAAACGGACTTTAAGCGGTTAAAGTGAGATTTAACCGAAAAATAATTGTCCATTTAAATAAGACGTCTCACCTCACCCAACTCATTTAAACGAGGGTGTCGTGTCACGTCCATGTGACTCTGTGTAAACACCCCGTTACCGTTAAACCAGGAAACCGTATGTAAATAAAAATAAATTGGCTATTGTTTAAAACTGTTTCCGTTTAAGTATTTTTTTACGATTGAAAGTAGAAATGAATTATGAATAAAGAAAAAGAAATGTATATTTATGTTTTTATCATAAGACAATGTTTTATTTCATTTTAAAAGCTTATTTTGATTCAATTGCCTCATGATATTCCATTTATAATTTAACTTTTCTCTAGGTTCTATTAATAAAATAGCTAAAACCTTTAAAAATTTCTTTGGCACATAAATCAAACATAAACATATTGTATCAAAGCGTCAAGCTGTTTAACCAAGTTGTTCTATTCTTTTAGACATGATAAAAATGAAACGACTGATTTTATCGTTAGCTGCTTTATATCGTGTCTATGTTTTTAGCTTAATTTATATTGCAGCACATGGCTACGACATAGACATTTATATGGTATTTTTATACATATTATACGCAGATGTAGCATACGAGTTTTCAATCCACCTGATAGTAAATGTCAACTGCCCGTGGATATCTATAATAAATCTCACATAAGATAAGACATATATAAGGTAGGTCATAGATGCGTTACTACCCTTGAAGACTAATTCACACTGCCTTGGATAAAAATGTCTCCCTTAGAATACTTTGCAAAGCAAAATACAGCAGTGCTTAACACTGTTTACATTAGGTGTGATGGCGATGCTACCGGAGTCGAACAACAAAAGGTTCTACTACTAAGGTCTATTATAATTCAAATAATCGATATTATTACAGTATTGGTACATATTATCATCAATATTTGATTAAGTTTAT
>DWRA01004220.1:0-11098 GCA_018250295.1 Spathilepia clonius
GTACCCGTTGCATAACAAAATGAAGCTGTTATATGTATACAGCAGGTTTTTTTATTTGATGGTGTAGCAGACGAGCATGCACTCCACCTGATGGTAAGTGGCAACTGCCGGCCATGGACATTAGCAATCCACTCCAGATAAGACTAGAATCCTACCTAAGGTCGACCACAGATGCGTTGCTGAAGACTAAGTTGAAATGCCTCGAATAAGTAAATATCCTTCACCACACCCTTCAAACCAGAAGACAACAGCGTTTAACACTGCTGTTATTAGGCAGAAATAGGTGAGGCGGTGGTGCCGCCGGAGTCGAACCACAAAAGGGTCTAACACTTTTGAAAAAATTTAATAATTTGAATAATAATAATTTTAATTAAATAATTAGAACAGTGGTTATAAACATGATACTTAAAGTTATAGAAGACTGTAAGCTGATGAAAGCCAAACTATATAAAGCCTGAATGTCTGATATGACTGGTAGCAACGAATCTGTAGCTGACTTTAGGTAGGATTCTAGTCTCATCTGGGGTATATTACAAATATCCAAGAACGACGGTTGCCATTTACCATGGCTCGTTTGCTACTCTATTTAAGAAAAAATACATCAGTACCATTTTTCCGGATCAAACAACTGTTCATCACGACTATTATCATAATAATATTCCCAATTTAAAAACTGAAACGGGCGCAATCTTAGAACACTTAGGGCCGTTCTGCACACAATTTGAAATGGAAGGAAAACAGTGCAAGGCTCTTCCTCCAATTTCAAAGCGTCAGTAAACAGAGGAGACTGCCATTAGTAATATCGCTGATGTACGTGGCCTGAATCATGAGTGAGGGATCTACGTTATTTTTAGTTTTCTCGAATATCGCGAGGAATAATTACGTAGCTGTTCTATTAGCTCGTCTTTCCGTGGAATAAGATCTAGTTTTCTTTGAAGAACGGTGCATATTTCTTACAGGACATTTTTATGACACTATTGGGGAGCGGGGCACTGAACGCTTGGAGGTTTACTACAAACAGGAATAGCTGGAATGGAACCCAATCCAATATTTATATCGGCTTCTTTTATTTGAAGAAAAACAAAATCGCATTTTCAGTACTTGTTAAGGAAAGTGAAATACAAACGAATGTTACGTATAATAAAGGGTATTTAGAAATAACTATAACAAGAAGCCGAAACCTAACTATAACCATCAATGAAAATTTGAAGAAAACGGGATTAAGCATGTTTACAAAATTTTAATACAAAAGCTACCAAAGAAGGTAAATAAAAATCGATAGACAAACCAAATAAAAAAATGACTTGTTTTTCCTTACCTATTTTTATATTATACTACAAATCAAAAGGGACATTAAAAATGTTCTTATGAAACGAAAAAACCAGCGGTACATCTCAAAATCATAACTAAATTGAATTTTGCGATTCACGATTCTGTGTACCCACATTTAAATAAAAGCCTTTAGAGGCTAAAGGTACCTAGATACCTATCATTTTGTTTGGTGGTTTAAGGTCCAAAACGAGATATAAAGTGCAGGACAAAGCGCTAGGCCACGGAACAAAGCCGAGCTTAGCAAGTGAGTCTGACACTATCGTAATTGAGATCGCGGGGATAAAGCCCAGGTTTTTTTATTGCATTGAAAAGGGCAAAGATAGTCCGGGAGATGGTTTCGTATTTGTTTTGACATTTGTTTTATATGGACTCTCAGGTTTTCGCTTAGTTAGAATTAGAATAAAAACAATTTAAACTTACATAAAAAAAATCGTATCTTTCTTAGTAAAACTTCTTTATTTGATACTCACACGACACGAAGAGGAGGATGTGTACGTAATCGCTTTACCAACTTCTGATAAAAAAGTTGCGAAGATGGAGTTATCCTTAAATTCGGAATTACAACTTTTTTTTTGTATTTTTCAAGCAGTTTTGTTCAAAATAACTTTTTGGTTACAAAACATAGTTCTGTTAGCTACTCCTTGATGAGGTAACGAGCTTAAAATTCTTGCATCGCTTTTTCTCTATAGTTGATGTCTTTAGAAAAAGGGCTAAATTATCAACGTTCAAAAAGAATTCTATTATATATTAATCAAATTTAAATTAATAATATTTTAACTTAAACTCAACAAGTAAAGAAACAAGATCTATCTGTTAGACCTTAATCAGTATTTTTTACAGCAAAAAGTTAAGTAACCGTTTAACATATTATACAAATTAATTATTCAGTAAGTGGAAGGTAGTAAAACTTTTTGTGGTTCTACCCCGCGTGCCACCACTGCCATGCCATTACAGATTTCCACGAGCGTTATTGATAACTTCTCATTAGGTGTACTTCTATCATGTACGCAAAACCTTAAATTGGACTAACTTATGCAAAACAGAATCAACCCACACAGTGACAGTTTTGAGAAAAAGCCATTACTATCAGAATTTTGTAAACTGTAAAATTTTAGGTTATTTTTAATAAAATCTATTTACATATTGCACAAAATAATTTCTTCTATGTAAACAAACATAATGTCGTTGAAAATCGTCAGCATTTTTAATGATTTTGGTATGTGTGTGGATTGGTTCCTGTTTGCATAAATAGGTCCAATTAATTTGTGGTTTGTATCCAACTTCAGAAGTTGGCTGAAGTCACTGACGGATACAACATAACACAATATCATACGATATAATACGATTCAATAAATTATAAAGATCTACTTGCAATTCAATTGCACTTCTAAGTAATCCGATAAATATGGCTGTACAAAGTACATTTGAGATGGACCGGTTAAACTTAGTTTGCGTCTGTCAACGAGGCGCTCGCTTGAGATAAAACTTTGTAGAGAACGCAAGCAAGTCAGTGGATATAGCGTCCAGTTTAACAAGATCCCTTGACCTATTACATAACAACAATTTAGGATCATTGCAAATTTGACGACATATGCAGATTTCGGGAAAAAATCCCTGAAAAGATACAAAGTTAAACTCCTGGTCGCTTCTCTTCCTTTCTAATTATATAAAATATATAATCGCGATGAAATAACAAAGGGAATCCTGCACACGTGAATACACTGAAATCCAACCAAAAGATATTTTTAATCGTTGAACAGTATAAGAAAATTCAACAACTGTTGCAACATGATATGATAACAAGGATTAACAAACAATTTAAGGGGCCTCAGGAACGTACAAATTTTCATAAAAATCATTATCTGAACAGGGAAAAAAATTATGAATCATAATAAAATTATTTATAAATCCAGACTTGCCTCTAGCCTAATATTATAATATTTATTGACTTTGCAAGAAACATACACGTCTGTAGACTTTGCTAAATTTAAAATAGTTTTACTTTTTAAGTTAGTAAATAACGAACATTTTACGTAATTTGAACATTTCCCCACTCAAACTACTACTACTATTACAACATATATTAAATATAACTGATGACAAATTCCGTCCCTTAGTATTTTAACTGAGAGGTCTGTCTACACTGGACGATCCGCAACGTCTATTAGCGTCAAGACGTCTTGCTAATTCGAAACCGGACTGACAAATCTAATAACAAGTAATGAAGAACATTGAGGCATGGTGTCCTTTAGGCGTCAAATGCAAATTTTTTTGGCAACAACAAATAATTTTGGTTAAATAAATACAAAATATGACTATACAGTTCTAATTCGAATATCATTGCATTCTGTAAATTTTTTCTTAACTACTTCATACAAAAGAATATAATTTTCACAGACAAATAGATATTTATTAATCGATTGCGTCAGAAATCATAGTACCTAGATTTTATGTATATATGTTGTACTATAAATGTCTAAACTGTGTAATTTATATTTAATTGACATATTGCACTATTAAAGTCATTAATTCTAATCCTAAATTTCTTATTTTTGTTCTGAAGGAGAAGAAGTACAACAGTTCACAGAGGAAACCATTGCAAGAAAGCTTTTTTTTATTTGATGGAGTAGCAAACGAGCGTGCAGTTCACCTGTTGGTAAGTGGCAACTGCTGGCCATGGACATTTGTAATCCACCCCAGATAAGACTAGAATCATACCAGAGGTTGACCAGAGATACGTCGCTACTCCAGAGGACTAAGTTGGAATACTTCGGATGAGAATATCTCCCTTACCACACCCTTTAAACCAGAAGACAGCAGCGCTTAATACTGCTGTCATTAGGCAGAAATAGGTGTGGCGGTGCTGCCTCCGGAGTCGAACCTCAACGGGTTCTACCTTTAAAAGTAAAGTAATATTTAAGTAAAATAAAAAAGCAGGATAAGAGTAGGAGCATTTATTTGCGAACTGAAGCATATACAGAGGTTGTAAAAAACAGTAAAAGACAGAATGTGCAACAATTGTTTTATAGGTGCTAAATACTAATACGTAAATTTGAATGTGTGTCTATCGAACCACAAAATTAAAAACCATTCTCAATCTGTCCTTGAATGAAAATGTAAGTTATTCTCAAATTTATTCTTAAGTCCTCAATAAGCCAATCAAAAACCACTCCTTAATAACCGGAACGTACACATAGGTACAAGTTTAGTTAAACTCAGTTTCGGCATATTCAATTGAAAGTTAAATTGCTTCCAGTTCCGAGCAACGGTTTGCATTATTTGCATCTATTGCAAACTGTCTGCGAACAATTTTGACAGTTTTATTTATGTACTTAAGAAACATTGTATTATCAAAAATGTATCTAATGTGGTAGAACCTTGTTTGATTCGTCTTTAAACTGATGTTTACACTACTGAGCTCTGATTTGTAAAGAGTAGTGTCTAAGACAAACATTTTCATGCGGTACTTGCTCTAAATAGTATTTTTGAGTTAAAAAACTACTTTAGATGATTTTAAACATTTGCGTGAAAATTCACTCTAAATCGATTTAGCATATTAAATAACTTGCCAATACACGCACATACATATTAAAAGATACAGTATACAAATATTGTAAAAAGAAGGAATTTTATTTAGGTAATAAATAATTTGTTTATATTTGTTTAAATCTCGTACTTAGTAGTTAGTTTACTTGCTGGTAGTAAGACACAGAGGTAATAAGTGTTGTTTAATTAAAGTAGCAATTCCAGCGAGACGACTAGAACTTTAGAGCATGTTTACAAGACCTGATGCCTAAATAACAAACCAGAGCGAACAAACAGAACGAAGACTGTAATCCCCAGGCTAATAAATATTCCAATGATTTGCCATCCAATTCGACCAACTCCAAAATCTTTCCGATGGGAGTCCTACATTAGCATATGACTCCACAAAATGCGATCTACATCCAACACTCGATAATACAAGCGAATTTGATCCTTATCCTTTAAACTTTAAGGAAATCAGTTTTTTAGAGAACATTGGCCATAATTTGCGAAGATTATTCTTGAGGTTGAAGGAACAATCCCTCAAAAGAGGTGAGCCTTTGAAAGTTGCGAGAAGTTTGCCTAAGTCGTCTTAATTTATGCGTTTCGCCTTTAATTTAGTCGTGACTTGAATGAGATGAATTTGATTAAAAATGCGGAAACAATGCAGTGGAAGACCAAGCGAGATGATGAACAATAGCTCTATCTCCGGAGCCAGTCAGGGCGCTTCAGTTGATTTAAAATTTGATTTAGGTTAATTTACTCTACAAAAGGTCTAACAAACAGTTGGAGTTGGATAGATGAAAGCTGATTTGATTAATCAATTTATATCAATGTTTCTACGTTTCTCGGATGCTTGTAATGTACAAGAAAGTAAATGAATACTGAGTCGAACCTTTCAATCGTCGCATCACCTACGTATGACTCTGACACTCTAAAAATATTAAAATTACATATTGTTTCAAACTAAAAAAACGTAACTTGGACATAGGTACTAAACCTATGTCCAAGTTATTATTTTTCTATAAATCAATATATTTTGAATAATATTGTTTTAGTACAAGAAAGTGTGTTTAGCTAAGAATGAAAAAACAATAAGGATCTTGGCCGTGGCGGTTTATATTTTAACCCAAAGGGAAATAAAAACAATAAATTCTTCGAAGTCTCAACCAATTCCCAAACAACGATCGTCTTTGTCTCCAGATAGTCCTGTGTTCGCTGCAAATTCTTGCGATTTTCTCCAAAAACCCACCGAATATCGTCCATTTTCAACAACAATATTTCAAACGAAGTTTCTCTTTGATGGGAACGCACGTTAAATTTTCAACGTGCCCGGAATTTTGGAGCAAGTTGAGCTAAAATAGTTTCCTTAGCGACTATTAGAGCCTGTTGTGGTTTTGCGTGATAAGCGTTTACTAAATAATGTGTGGACGGAATATTTGTACGAAAATGTACTTAATTTTAGTATCATATGAAGAATAATGCAACTAAAAGACATTAGACACTCCGTTTATGTAAAATATTTTATAATATTTTTTCAAGATTGACAAGATTTTAATCTATTAAACAAAAAAAATACTAATACTTCTTACTGGTGGTACAACAAAATATTTTGATAATTATTTTATAAAGACTTAATAGAAACTACAAGAAAAGAAATAATAATCTAGGCCTAATTAAGCTTATAATTTTTTTTGCTAAATTAATCCAAAAATTAATTGTTAGTGACAAATTTAAATATTTCCGTAATTAAAAAAACAATCAGCAAGTTATTTTCTGACTATATTATCACTTCGGTAAATATTATCAAATTGTGACGTATTTTCGTATTCATCATTATGTTTTTGCATCTTTCTTTCAAGAACATTTCCCTGTAGGTGGAATACCTACTACTCTTTACTAAAATGTACGTTATTTTTAAAACTCAGCGAACGTGCGGTTATTCTGCGACGTGAGGTCGTGTAGGTGATAGCAGGATTTGTCCGAGGACATAATGTATTTCTGAAACATTGCCACGTCTATATCCCAGTAACCAAAAGTACGAGAAGATACGTTGTAAGTAAATCCACGCTTATTTCTGGGCTTTCTGTTTTTTCTTTAAAGTAATTGCATTATTGTATTTCCAAATGGCAGTTTTCATATAATTATTTATCTCGCTTATACATTATACAGACCGACCGAGAGGTAAACAGAAATGTTGCCATATTGTACTACAATCCTTATTGCAACAAGTTACACGATATAATGATGTATGATGTAAGTGCAGAAATATGTTTCTGGTGTATTTAATGAAAAAAAAATACACCGATGTAAGTAAATAACATTGAATTAAAATAGATTAAAATTAAAACCGTGTCCGCTAGAAGTTAAACGGCGTAGCTCGTTACGTCCTCTGAAGTTTTCTTGTTAAGCCCCGACTCAACACGGAGTTTTAACAGGACTCCTCGTGATTATGATAGCCTGGTACGCTTCTGTATATACGACGAAATTGAATTATGCAGATTTTTTTGGAAAATAATAAGTAATTCTATAAAAAATATGATAATCACATTCATCACCAGTACCATCTGTGTATCACTGTCTAACTTAATGCAATGACATAGAATATAAAATTATATTAAAAAGTATATTAAAAATTTAAAAAGTAGCTGCATTACCTTTTGCCTCTCAGATGTATTCTATAATTTGTAAGCAAGGTTCATAGAACATATACAAAATCCGGCATTATACATAATAAGTGTGGTGCAACAGCAGTCTATACAATACTTGTACCAAATGTAAATATAAAATATTCTATGTAAGTCATATTATCTACTATCTATATATTAACCAAATAATGAGTATTCAAAAATATTTTTTGTAAGCATATGCAAAAGCTTAGATATCTTAAAAACCTCCACGACGTCGTGAATAAGATTAATTGAAATAAAACAATTGCTGTAAGCAACCTCACTTCGTCATAAGCGGCGCGGGCTATGATAAATTTTATTAGGGCACGAATGATATAAGAGCGATTCCCGCGCTGGCAACCGCTGCCATTTTTTCGTGAATTGCCTCTTTTAGTATATTCTATCTACAACTTACATCTACACATCACAAAAAAATCTACACATTTTACATTTTGAATGGTACTTAACTGCCCTATATTTCGTTCATAAACATTTTATTTATATCGTTCGTTCAAATCTTGAATTACCAAAAGAATTGTGTTAATCTATTAGCAACTTAATTTTGGCGAATTCTTTGTTTATAATTGTGATCAATTTGAGATATTTATCGTATCTACTGTCTTAATTTGCATGATGTGGCTATCTATAAGTGAAATTACATGTATCTAGCAACCTAAGATAAATTTATATTAGTTATATAAAAAACATGTACTTTTGTTGGTGGTTCAATTAATAAATAAATAAAACTTGACAATCGCTGCACTTAGAAGAACATAATCCTAATTTATAAGACTTCTTTTAATAACTTGGCGTTAAACCATCGTGGGTCGACGGCAGCGACGCGGTCGCAACACCAACGCAATAGCAAAATCAAGTTACTGCGTTGGTGGTGTATTTTAAGCGCCACTTAACATTGTTATTCAAATTGTGTGGTAGTTCAAATATTAATTTCAGACTTTCCAAGTTATTCTTAAAGTGTTGCTTTAAGATTAAGTGATAAACATTTTATAAACTCCATATTTAAGGTATGAATTTAAAGTTGATTTAAATAGGATTCTTTTGTATTTAGTGGTTTCGGATGTGATAACATAAATTAGAAGTAGATATATTAAAAGTAAATGGTTAATGCAATAGTTTTAGGAGAGTTAACAAAGTCAATATTAAAATCCGCTATACGCTAACGGTTAGCCATTATACAGTAAACAAACCCTAACATTCGCGAAGTGAATTGCCACGGTACAATCCAAGATTATGGTAAATTCCTGTTTTCGTGACACTCGAAAACCGGGATATCTCTTCCGGATCTCGTATTGTTTTCCCTCTCCCTATCGCATTGTTTGAATTTCGTTTGTGAAATTTGTTTTTTACTCTGGTAACATGATATTTTTCTAAAAGATTACGGTCAAGATAATTACATTGATCAATCTGCACTTGTTCATTCTTCCAGGGGCATATTTTATTGTACAACACGTGCTCAACAGAGGGATAGTTGATGATCAATGATGATGATCGTTTCAATAGTTACGTCACACATTTAATGTTTTATTTTTTGTCTTAAAAGACATGTTAACGGTGTAATATATATATATATATATAGTTCGTATCGCCTTTTTTTGTTGACGGGGCGGAAACCTTAAAAAGGTACCACGGTGCCGTGGGAGCGGCACGGGGTTATGTGGGATTCTTACCGCACGAAAACTCCCCCGCTGGCCGTCCTCAGCGCTTCTTGGAGGACTCCGGGATCTCCAACGGAACACAACCGGAGCCCTCCAAGCGCGTTGACGTATTTTACACCTATATCTACCTTAACCTACTTACTACTTTTACTACTACTTAATACTTGTAATCTACGAAATAATCAGGCATCTCGTATTTCTGTTTTATCTTTAAAATAAAAAGTTATTATCATTGTGATACTATTTTTGTCTCAAAGGTTAAAAGTATATACGCAAGGGATACGGTGATATCTTGAATTTTACGATAACGTTTTCGACAATTCACTTTTCACAAGCTTTTTAGTTCGTTGGTTTGTATGTATAAATGTGAGGATCAAAGCTTGAAACAGATTTTTGAACTAGTTAACAATGTATTGACCTAAAATTTAGAAAACACGTTTAGTTTGACATTGCTTGTTAGCCTAGTTACGTCATCCTAAATCTAATATCGCGAACTAATTATCTTTTACGCACTCCTATGATATTCATATTAAAAGAGTAAGTCCTCAGTATTATATATCTCAGTATCATATATCATGTCCTCAATAATATATTATATATATTAAAACAAATTTTAACTGAGCAACGACCAAAAGGCGCGCAACTTCGTTGTATGCAAAAAATATGTGTTACATCGTTGCGCCCCATTTCGTCCTATGCAAAAATATGTGTTACATTGTCACGCACCATTTTTTTCTACGCTAAAGATATGCATTATTTAGATGGGCACTAGTACGTCCACGCTAAGAAAAATTTATGAAATGTTTCTCCAAAAGCCGATTGACGTATAATATAAAAAATTATCTACCAACTCCATCACTGAATGAAATACGCATTGCAAACGCAAGTATTTTATCAAAGCTAACAAAAACGTTAGTGAGATAACAAATTGAGTGAAAAGCCTAGACTAGATAAACAGGGTTCATCAATCTAGATAACAATTGGTAAAAAGTGAACGCTGGAATGCTTTTCAGAAACTCTTTATTTATATGGATCTTTGTATCATTATGCTTTGACCATTATTACTATGATATACTGAAATATTATTTAACATAATATTAATTGATAAAATATGTAATCTATTTCAATCAACAAAATTTGAGTGTCTGTTTTTAATGTCATAATTACTGCTTCTTTACTAAATTCGTATAAAATATTTACGATATTTATAACAAAATAGCAATTATTAACGTTTTTGTCTGTCTGACTGTTTATTTAAGCTAATCATCGAAACGGCTAATGCATATCGTCACGTAAAAACGGATTATCTCGGGGACGATAAGCACGGATCAATTTAATTGTAAACGAGTATGTTAAAAAATCTGTGTAAAAATTATAAAACGAAGACATAAATATAGAAAACCGTAATATTTATGATTTTTACGATTTATAACGATTAAATCAATAAAACAATCGTAAAAAAAAGACATATAACATATTTTCGTTAACAAAAAACATTAAATACACTCACATCGACAAACGATTGTGGAGAGGGACGACATAAAAAGCGTCATGCCGTTTGCTGTCACGGCATACAATATTTTACTGCCAAGCGCGCTTATAGATGCTTCACATCAAAAATAAAAGTGATTTATTCAACATTGAAGGCCAGCTCATTAATTACAGTACAGGTATTAATAAAAGTTTAGGTACACAAGATTAATATCAAAAATTTTTAGCAATATTTATAGACTTGGACATGTTGAGTAAACAGTTGTCAACGTTAAAGTTTATAACGTTTATGCTATAAAACTGAATGCTATAATATTTATGGTATATACTATTTTATATGATGGAGTAGCAAACGAGCATGCAGTCCACCTGATGGTAAGTGGCAACTGCCGCCCATGGACATTT
>DWRA01004221.1:0-11098 GCA_018250295.1 Spathilepia clonius
GGTATGGTTTTGAAGTACTTGAGGTGAATATACTTATAGATAGTTACGACTGTTGTTTGTATATTGTATTTATACGGATATTACTGAGAGAATTGTAAGCAAATTAAGTCAGGATGTACTTGGGTCTCATGAACATCCTGGGTTTGAAACTTAGAAATGTACCTCTGGTTTTTGAAGCTATGCACATATTATTATTAATTCGTGATAAAATCTGCATTCATTGCATCTGCAGTTGTTTTATTTATATTTTGTACGTGCGGGATATGGACAAAGTTTCCTCCAGAGGTATTTCCGAAGGGTTATTACAAGAGGTACTTCGAAATAGTCTAAAGAGAGCTCCCATCAAAAGGCAGCGTTGCTTTGGCAACTCCTCTCGTAGGACAAATATCCATAAGTGATAGAATTACTTTACTTCTCGCAGTCGCTTTACCTTATCGTTAGCTTTAACTACAACAACAAAAAAATATGTATATAGATTTTTTGGACGTCTAAAGCGGTAGAGCAAATGCTATTTAAATAACGCCGTTTGTCGCATCATTTTCTAAATATCTAATCAATTGCCTTACTGAAGTGACAATATTTTTTCCTAGTTATATAAAATACCCTAGAGATTTTATCTTAGATTTATAGATACTTAAATTGACATAAAACTGTCATAATGACAGCAAATATATACATAACATAATTGAAGTGTTCTATATTATCTGTGGTCAAGTAGTTAGTAAGCAATTTATAGTAATGTGCAATACAGTAGCAGCGGAAGGCTTGCGGCGCGTTCGTGATTGCTCGCATTTATCTTGTAGCGCTAATTAGCGGGCCTCGAGGTTCGCTTTCTTAATACTACGGACTTAGGGCTTGCCGTAGCTATTGGAGCTAATATCCCTGTGTAGACTGGTAAATTTTGTACGTAAAGATCACAAAAGTTAACTGCTCTCTGATGTACTTCTGAGAAACTATGACATATTCATAGGTCTTCAAATAAGATTAAAAAACCTTTCCTTCGATGCTGTATAGTGTTTGCTACTTCTAGCAAACGAGCTAACGTCCATATATTGGTAAGTAGCTACTGGCCTAGAAAGAATTACAATCCTGCCTGAGATCGGCCTCAGATGTGACTACCCCTGAGGACTAAGTCGGAACATTTCGGATAAGTGTTTCTACCTAACCACATCCTTCAAACCAGAAGGCAGCAGCGCTTAACACTGCTGTTATAAGACAGAAATAAGTGTGACGGTGGAACCTCCGGAGTGGAACTATAAATGCTACTACTTTTAAAATTAAATTAGTGTTTACATGTAATTTTATCGCGTAACATGAGCAAATACAGATAAAATCATTGACAGATTACCTGCTACCTCAATTCAAATATGCGAGTCGTATCAAAATTGACTTTGACTTCCGAGACGACAAATTAATTTACGATATCTAATAGCATTTGGCGTAGGTACACACGAAATGTTAATTAATATCTAAACCAAATTAATTCGAGCATATCTAAGCTTAATGGGATTACATATTGATGTAACGCTCAATCTAGATAATGAGATTGGATTATGATACTAATTTTAATGGCGTATTAAATTGAATTGGTATTCCGTCATCCAAGTAATGTTTTTCCGACTAGCTTTTTAGTCAAGGCGCTACTTATGTATTAAGTATCTATACGATCTTACAACCTTTTCACTAATAAAAGTGTGAAGCAATAAGAACGAGACAACCAGCTTAAACTTCAAGTGTAAGGGAGCCGTTGGTTGTGTATTAGGTCACTGTCGCCCGGGTTTTAGCACACTGTCGCCCGGGTTTTAGCACACTGTTGCTCCTATATTAGCCTACTATCGCTCGACTTTTACTTCACTGTCGCCTGTGTTTAAGTCTGTCGCGCATGTGTTACCTTCCTTAGGTATTCCAATAATATTTCGATAAAACAGTTTTGTGAAAATGTCTTTAGCACGTTTCGTAATGTGCGCAAACGAATAAACAGAATATGTGACTCCTTTTCATTTATAAAAATAAATTTAATCCCAAAATTAATTTAAATACGTTTTATGTGTCTTTTACTGTTTCCTATATTCTCGACATTACAATTTTTCCGTACTTCGGATATTCCTACATAAAGATTTTGAGTAACATTGAAGGTAATAATAACACATAACATTCTACATTTATTTATCGTCATTCAATTGAAGGTTAGTAGGTTACGTGGGTTACATTGTCCAAATATACATGTCGCAGTATTGTGTTACTATACGATATTCGATGAAGAGTCTAGCAATATTTCCGACTACTAATCCGAATGGATTGACCGTTTCGAAATATCCCAATTTTTTTTTCTTAACTCATTTAAAGTCTCTCTCCCTGTTATATTAAGTCTCATACGATTGGCAGGTATGACGTTGTTTCATGATTACTATCAGTAATCCATTTGGCTCCCGATTTTATATATAGAAAATGCGTGAATAAAAAAATATTCTTTTAGTTTCATAACGTGACGTGATCGGTCTTCCGAATTTGATCACTCCCTGTCCGCTAAGGCATGACGGATGGTGAAAATAACAATATGCTTTTTGTCACGTAAAAATATTGTTACAACTAAAATATCTGTAGTTTTGAAGGTTGAATTGTTGGTTAACCGATTGCCACAAGTATTTCTGCGTATACCAGTGTACGTACTGATGTTTCGATGTGACATCATAAAACAAATAATAACAATGTGAAAAGATTTAACGTATTCCTAATTGAGTCTATTAGATACAGTAACTCATAATAAAAATGTATATTCAGAGAAATTAAAGGGTGGCAAAGCGGAGACATTAATAAAAGACGCTCCAATTTACCCCCGATTTTTAATAAAGCAATCTATCAAATTTTTGTCAACCAAAGATCGAATTTAACAATTCCTAGTCAGCAGAAATTATATATTCAATCTTTGATAGACATTTTTTATAGATTGATAATTTCTTGATAATAGTCCTCATGGACGGTGACACGTCTAAGAGAGACTATTTAAGGCAGTATAAGATACCCGTGGGAGGTAGTAATAACTTAACATCAAGTGACTGGACTGTTCGTTTACTGTTTCTATTATGTATACAATAAGCAACCTAATGACGCGATGCGATTAAGTATGTCTGCATGTGACAATGAGCTTAACAGCGATGGCTTATAACCATATGGCTTATATTCATAAATATCGCAGAGGTTATTTGACTTATATTGACATGTTTTTGTTTATTTTTAAAACCAGTTGCGCAATTGTAGTAAAATTGACCAAATGCAAAGTGTTCGTGCAGCGTGTTGTCTGCGTGCGGTATTGAGCGGCGGCGGACGCGGCGCTCGTAAATACCGCTCCGGTTCGGTTTCCGCTTCCGGCGGTACGCTGCCATTACTTCTGCTACACGTCTTATTCAGATTACACACTCACACTCACTTTAATTTGATATGAACATTCGGCGTATCTGTTTTGCACAGATATTGACATACTATGCGCTAAGGCTGACAAGGAATTCATGTCAACAGTTCGTTTCTGTTTCTGCTCACAGCATTCTTCAGAATCGCGACCTGTGTTTTAAATACTTATATTTTAAGCAGACAAATTATGTCCGAATCTATAGATATAGTTATTTGCTATTTTATCGGAATTAATATCGCAAACGTCGCATCGAATGCATTTCCATTTCTGCCACTCTGAACGGCGTATTCACGAAATACTAGTCCGTTTCAATACCACGCTTCCCGGACGTTTAAAGTATATTTTTTTAATACTTTCATTTTAAATAGGCACTTGCATGAGTACAAATGAACAAATGCAAAGTGTTCGTGCAGCGTGTTATCTGTGCGTGGTAATGAGCGGCGGCGGACGCGGCTCTCGTAAATACCGCTCCGTTTCGGTTTCCGCTTCCAGCGGTACGCTGCCATTACTTCTGCTACACGTGTTATTCAGATTACACACTGACTTTAATTTGATATGTTCAGTCGGCGTACCTGCTTTGCACTGATATTGACGTGTGTAACAAGGCTGACAGCGCAGGATTTTGCGCTGCAGAATCTTCTTAATCGGGACTTGTTTTTAATTGCTTATATTCTAAGCAGACTAATTACGTCCGAACCTATAAATATAGTCATCTGCCATTTTCTCGAAATTAATATCGCAAACATCGCGTCGAACGCATCTCTATTTCTACCACTCTGAACGGTGCCTTTACTAAATACCAGTCCGTTTCAAATCCGCGCTTCTAGGAGGGTTAAAGCGTATTTTTTTAATACTTTCGTTTAAATTGGCACTAACATTAGTACAATTAACAAATGCAAAGTATTCGTGCAGCGTGTTGTCTGCGTGTGGTAATGAGCGGCGGCGGACGCGGCGCTCGTAAATACCGCTCCGTTTCGGTTTCCGCTTCCGGCGGTACAATGCCATTACTTCTGCTACACGTCTTATTCAAATTACACGCTCACTTTAATTTGATATGTACATTTGAGTACAAGTTTTATGAGTGAACATTTTCATAACAACGAACGGCGTAATAGTAATATTGTTTTACATTATGCTTGTAAGAATGTTTTATTTTGTAGTTTTCGACGCCATATACTTGGAATAAGAAAAAATATTACTTACAAATCACAACATATTTCGTTAAAGACAGGATAATCTTTTTTGATTGAATCGTTGATAACACAGTCAATGCTTGAGGGATGAGAATCTTATGACAAAAAAATAGAAAGATAGAAGCATGTGTAGTAGCATAAGAGTACAGATATGAATGTGTTTGAGTTTTAGTCTTTCAAATACATATACTAAATGTTTCGATTTTAAATAAGTAAACACTTAATAGTCAAGATAAGTGACTGTCTAAATTTAATCACACATACGCTACAAAGAAATAATTATTCAAACTCAAATAAGTTATTACTGAGTGTGATTTTATAACGTGTGGTAATATGAGGTACATTCATATTCTAAAAACGTGACGATACGTGGATTTAAATTTTATTCTGTAACTTTATTTTCATGACTTGAAACAATATTTATGTCAAACATAATATACGATAATATATACAACCCCTTTTGATTAAAAAAAATTTTTTTAAGGATTGACGTAGCCGTTTGCTACGTCAATCTTTAACAAACAGCTAAACGCAAAAACTGTTTTAGCTAGAATTAGATGTTATAAAGATACCTCTCTAATTCATTACCTATTTTTAACCGACTTCCTTCTAATAAGGAAGAGGTTGTCTATTCGCCGCGTTTTTAGTATATTACATTTCTTTTGTATCACACAAGATTAAAAACCCAAGAATCGTTACATAATTTTTTGTACAGAAGTTGAACCTCATGTTAGTACTGACCATCACAATTAATACGTTATCTGATTCCTGAGTCACGGAATGCCTTCTAAAAAGTGTTTCGACCTCTTAATTCTAATTCCGTAACGAAATTGCAGTTGGATTGCCTCACCTATTTCGTACTACATTTGAACTGCTACCGTGGCGCGCTGATGGTATCGCGACGGTGCCTCCATTTGATAGAGCTTACTCAAGTACAGTTAATTTTTAGCTGTGTTCCTCCGTTATGAGTCATAGAAGAGAGTAGAAAGTATTATATACGTCATAGTAAGTATAATATATACAAATTTCTAAACACAGCTTCAGCACGTAAGAGAATTTAAAAATTAGCTTCTGAGTTTCGATACAGAGTCATGAAGTACATATAAAATTTAAAAAATGCGAATATTTTCCAAATTAAGCACCTAAAATATTCACATAACATCAGAGCATATTGGTAAAAATTAACTATATTATTGGCTTTGCCATAGACTAACGAATGTGTTTCTTTACGAGCGCAGTAAATATATATATATTCTCGATAAAATAGTCCATCTTCCTCTAAGCGTTCTGGTACAGTCATTATTATGTTGAGCTTCTGATAGACATACATACTGAAGAAAAGGCTGAAGAACTGCCGAACTGATGTACCACCTTACAGAAAGACAATCTGACAGATGGATATTGGACTGATTAACAGACTCTTACGACGAATAGACCGTCAAAATGTGGAAAATAAATCACATTTTTCAAGACTGTAACTTCATTTATCTTGTAGATACGTAATCTTGATTTTAATGTAATAAAATTTCTAAGTTAACGTACATTATCCATAAAATATAATTGTTGTCCCAGTAAAACGATTTAAGAAATAGTATGATAGTGAATCAATAAAAATTTATGATCCAGGCGAATATTTTTACTTTAAACGTAGTGAGCAGACATAAAAACACTAATTTCATTTCTACTTTAATTCGAATACTTTTTATTGGCAATCTATTTTTTACTACAAAACTCTTTTTAACTACGACTATTAGAAATAAGGCGCATTGTACACGAGTATTCAAATCAGCAACAGTAAGTACGTATATACTTTTTATTAAAGTATTAAACGATACTGACCACTAACTGTCACGGTTATTGCCACTCATAAACATCTGAACCAATCATTATCATCAACCCATTACTGTCCCACTGCTGGGCACGGGTCTCCTCTCAGAGTGAGAAGGATTAAAACGTTATAGAATTAAATTGCCTCATTCAAATATCTCTTACTACGTATTTGAAGCCAAAAACAGAACGATTGCTGTCATATATTAGAAACGGGAATAGATGTTTTTTTTATAATATCCAGATTGCAAAGAAACACACGATGCAGATGGTAAGTAGCCAATTCCGCCCGTGGACGTCGAACTCAACCTCCAAATAAAATTAAGTCCAGAGATCCTTCACAAATGCATTGCTACCTTGGAGCGTCTTGTAAGTGTAACTCCTTGACCACAACCTTCATACCAGTACCCAACACTATCGTTATAAGGCAGAAACTGTTGCAACGGTAAAGCTACCGGAGTCGTACAAATAGTTCTGCCACATTTAAATGCTGGCACCAAAGTCTCAAGAAAGGACCTCACAAAGGATATTCATTATTATGACGCCATTTCCAAATTATATTTTCAGCTCCTCATTACCTATTGATAAGACGGGGGAATTTGCGTTTTGCAGCCATATGGATATTACAAATAAGATATAAGTATCTCCCTTGCATGTTATAATATTATCCCTTTAAAATCTTTTCAGGATATAATAACTTATTTCTGAATCCAGATTTGTTTGTCTTTATTTTATTTGATGGAGTAGCAAACGGGCATGTAGTCCACCTGATGGTAAGTGGCAACTGCCACCCATGGATATTTGTAATCTACCTCAAATAGGAACTTGAATCCTACCTGAGGTCGACCACAGATGTTTTGCTACCCCTGAGGACTAAGTTGGAATGCCTCGGATAAGTCAGTCTACCTTACCACACCCTTCATACCAGAAGACAGCAGCGCTTAACACTGCTGTTATTAAGCAGAACTAGGGGTGGTGGTGGTGTAGCTGGAGTCGACCCACAAAAGGTTCTACCACCTTTTGTCTCCTGTAAAACGAAAGTATAATAGCATCATGTAGTCACCATACTAATTGGCGATGACAATTGAAGATCGTGGGCGACGATTGTCGCATCCACTGTCACTCATGTGTTTTCTCCCTTATTGTACTAATGTCGTATTAGACTTAAGTATACTGTCATTATCATTATTAACTAGGCTTCAGTTTTACTTAACACGAATAAGAATAGTATTACAACAATTAAAATACACGCAAAATTTTTGTATCTATGTAATTAAAACTTTAATCCAGCTTACTTTATATATCCTCAAATGCCAAGTCTTCTAAGCCATTGCTAAACTGAATAGCAATAGAATCGTAGCGAGCGCCTTTACCGAATACTAGTGAAAAGTAAGTACCATTTTTAAAGACGTAAAAAGGCCGAATACGTAAGAACCCATTTCTTATTCTACTTTCTCCTCTTTAGCTTATGAAAGCTTATTAGCAGTTACTAGGGCTTAGAAACTAAACTGAAGATCTTTATGTTTTCTCTGCATTTTTAGGGTTCTGTATCTCAAAAGGAAATACGGAAACTTTATTGGACTTTGTTATACGTATGTCAGTCTATCAAGACATTTGTCTCAGAAACGCGTAAAAGTGTCAAATTGAAGTTTATATTAAAATTACTTGAGGCTACGGTCGCTTTCAGCTGTGAAAAAATCAAACTTATAACTGAACGCTATCAAAATGCTTGATATGATATTACAAATTATTGTTTATATCGCATATTTTTGCATTTGACGATTTTACAAAGGATTTAAAAGGGTACTATACTAGGGTACTATAGGGTACTTCCTGTTGACTAAAAATCACGTTTGGCAAGAAGCAATGTATTGCAGCATGAATGAAAATGCTTAAAGAATATAATATGTAATTAAATAACAAAAGAAAGCTAATTAACCGACTCAGCGCTCAAATTGGACACGGCTTATATCATAATCTAGCGAAAAGTAAGTTGAGAGCTGACTTCTGAACTAAGTACTAAACCAACAAATCTAAAAGAAAATTATTTTTACTTATGAGTGAGTGGAAGTCGGTTTTATTTTTTTGTTAAAAATAATTTACCAATACAAACCTACTATTAACTGTTGGCGCTGCTATTAATGTTATTAACTTAGTAACTAGTGTTGGTACGGAACCCTCGGTGCGCAATCCATCTCGCACATAGCCAGTTGTCTAAAAAATATTCATAAAGCCGACTTCGTTAGCAGAGAAAAGCTGTGGCCTTTTATAATCTTATTTTTTACTTATCTTTTTGCTCAATGTTGGTGTTGTCAAATTACTGTATTTTTAATAGAATCTTAATTAATTATAAGTATTATAATTAATTACCTAAATAAGTACGTTTTCTATTTTCATGTCCTCATTTCTAATTTAAGTATATTTTGTACTGAATTGGCACATTTAGGTATTAAGGACAATCACGTTGAACGTTAATTAAGCAAATGTTGATTTTATGAATAAGTTTCATTTAATATTTAAGATCATGGTCTTTTTATAGTTACCATTTAGATCTTTAGTCAGAATTTACTTTAATACTTCATATTAGAAAACATTTTAAAATACATTAAAAAATCCTTACAATTAAATCAATTTGGTCAAAAGTTATTCAAACTCATGTATTATTATAATTTTGTGTCTCAGAATATTATGGTTTATAGTAGAAAATATAATTAGTGCCTTAAATTAATACACAAATCTGGAGATCAGCGAGATTTTACGACGAATCTATACAAGTAAATAAAACAAAAGTGTCTGTTTGTAACGTCAAAATAAAATATTTGTAATAATTCTACGTGAAATCATGTACGACAGTCATAACAAGAAACAATTATTAAAAGTTTTATCTGTCCGTCTGTTTGAAATAATCTATGAAAAGCCTGGGTCAATTTTCACGGGAGTTTCAATGAACGATAGCTGACGTTACTAAGAATAATATACTACGTTGATTTAAAAAATATGTTAGTGTTCCGCAAGAAAAAAAAACAAAACATATACATATTAAATATACCGCGCGCGACCCATTTTGATAAACCTGTTGAACACAAAACTTCAAGTATATGTCCGTCACGTAGCGTCTTTTAACACGAATGAAACCTCGGGGCACAGCTAGTAACTTATATAATAAAGCCTTGCCATATTTCAATTGCATTATTTATGAAAAATAAACTTTAACTCAATTAATATACTGATCGTAGTACGTTGGCATAGTTCCAAGTCAATTTTTACCTGAACCCTGAAACATTATTAAACGAAATTAATAATTAAAAGTTCATTAACGTACATTTTGTGATTTTTAACCGTGATGTCACATGCGCTTAAAAGTATCAATATTTTGAACCAGGCATAATTTAAAGGAACAATAGTATTTCCTTTTACGTGTTTTTCATTGTAAAATGTAGTAATAAGCAGAAAGTAGCTTAATTAAACCTGTCTAAACTAATTATAACTTTAATTGTTTCACGCAAAATGAACGCAAAACAAAGTAGTAATGGACGCTTTATACACTCATTGATCCAGACTGTTCCCTGTATCGCGTATCGTTAACACACACAAAGTCTAATAAAAAAACGCCCAGAACAGACATAGACACATGTAAGTGTCTGCCTGATCGGGGATTATACTCAGAGCCATTTTCATGGTAAACCGATGTGGAAATCGCTGCACTACACAGGTTTCCATACATATAAAATAGAAGCATACATTAAACATGACCATACACGTGATAAATTACTGTGCAGTCGATAGGTGCTTATGTACTTTGCTTTAAAGGTAGTAGAACTCTTTGTAGTTCGACTCCGGCGGCACCACCGCCTCACTTATATCTGCCTAATAACAGTAGTGTTAAGTGCTGCTGTCTTCTGGTTTGAAGGGGGTGGTAAGAGAGACTGACTTATCCGAGGCATTCCAACTTAGTCCTCAATAGGTGTAAGTGTAAGTAAGTCGCGAAATAAGTGTGGCGGTGGTACCGCCGGAGTCGAGCTACAAAGGATTCTACCATCTTTACTTTTGACTTTTTTAAAAGCAACCGTATACGAAAATGGATTTTATCATTTTGCCATTGAACCCTACGAGACATTCGGGAGACCCCACTCGAAGAGTCGTCCATTTTAATTAATCGCCAATAACAATAATTGGTAGGCAACAGATTTGTTTCATGCAAATCGATTTTGTTATTAGCATAGTGACCGTTCGATACTTGCTTTAGTGATGGGATCTTTAGTTATCGATAAAATATTTATCTTATCGATCTGACTATCGACTAAATTGGTTTATTTTTTCCTTTTTTAAGTTAATTTAAGAAATAGGAAATAGCAGTCAGCATGCAGTCCATCTGATAGTAAGCCGCCCAAGGACATCTGTAATCGATTCTAGATAGGACTAGAATCCTACCAGAGTTCGACCATAAATGCGTTGCTATCCCAAAGCCTAATTTGGAACGCCTCTAGTAAGTATATATCCTTTATCACACCCTTCAAGCCAGAATAGTGCACTAACAAAACTTTTTTATATGTATACATATATAAAGTTCTTTATATGGTCTTTTTTTTTCGACGGGGAAACCTTCATAAGGTTCCCGGTGCCATGGAAGCGACACAGGGTTATGTGGGATTTTTACCCACTAAAACCC
>DWRA01004222.1:0-11097 GCA_018250295.1 Spathilepia clonius
ATCTCCCTTACCACACCCTTCAAACCAGAACACAGCAGCGCTTAACGCTGCTGTTATTAGGCAGAAATAAGTGTGGCAGTGGTGCCGCCGGAGTCGAACTACAAAGGGTTCTACTACCTTCAAAAAAAACTTTGAAAAGTACTTACCCGTATCTTATATTATGAGCGTCGTCAGTAGCAGTGATGTCTGTAACAACCGGTTAACTAATATTATAATGAAGTACATACGTCAGTAAATAATAAAATATTCTCCCGTAAAATATAATAGAGCAGTCTATGTACCATGCCTATCTAAAGTTCCCTTAGCTTGTACGGTATAACCTATGTCTTCGTATGGTATTCGTACCTACAAACGAATATGAACTAAGAAGTGATAAGAGATGAGAAAAAAGTTCTTGGGGGCGGCAAAAGCCTGTTTGTGTTATAAAACGTGTATTTTATGCAGGCTGCATATTTAGGGAGCGGAACAATTACAAATAGGAGGACCTCTTTTTACCGACAAATACACAGTAAATAATATATTTTTGTTGACTAATTATTATTTTTAGGGAGAGTCGCTTTCTTCCGCCCCGAGCAGCGCGAAGTCTTTAAGCCATTCAACTAAGTATTTCACGGCAACTTACATTTTTTTCTTTTTTCGATAGCATCATTATTGTCAATGAGACACAATCGTGCCCAAAATGGATTACATATTATATTAATATAAAAATGACACTTTCTAAACTCACCACCCCACACGATTCCTTGTACCGTAGGTGCCATGGACACACAAATACGAACACACAAACACTCAGACCCAGAAGAAAAATCCAAAATCATCAGTTATTTGTGTGGCCGGGAATCGAACCCGAAACCCACTGCGTGTCGGACAGGTATGGTGACCGCTCCGCCACGCGAGTCATCATAAACGTGAGCCAGACCTATAAAGAGTTATGCCATGTTGAACATATCCTTACCTTTGGCCAGTATCTGCAGCGATATGATGGCCTTGGCCTCCCCATGCGAGTTGCGGGCCACCACCGAGTAGGTTCCAGTGTAGTCGAGCTTCGCGTGCGGGATCTCGAACCGGTACTCGGGGCCCGCGCCCACACGCTTGAAGTGGTTCGCGTCGCGGTAGTAGTCCGGCTGGTGGTAATATTAATTTATTTAGTAAATGCAGAAATATTCTGAAGCGGTTAAACATAGGCCGTACTGATGGAGTCGATCCGAAATAATCTAACGAAACTTAAAAACAATGGATTTATTCGCATTGAATGTGTTCGTTTCATGTTTATACGGCAACCGGTACGCTAGGGTAAACTAACTTCTAATTAACATAAAATAATAAAATAGCGTAAATAACTTATTTCTTAATGGCATTTTTTTACTAAGCTCTTAAACTAACACACAGCGGCCACCGGGTGCAGGCACAACCGTACACGACTGCATGCAGTTGACTTATGGATTTCACTCGTGTTGGTCGTTTGTTAAGTTAGACTGCAAGCGTGTTTCTCCGTCTGAAAGAGCCCTATGGTGGGCGATTTCCTACTAAGGGCGTATTAAATATTTTTGCCGAAATTTTGGTTTTTTGGAACTTTATTTAAATCTTTTTTTTCCAATTTTTTATTACATCAGAGCCGTTGTAAAGATCTACCAGGTCCCTCCCACTTGTGGGGACAACGCAAATCTTAATATAACGTCAAAGAAAACGAAATCTATGATGATCTTTAAGTATGTTATTGTATGCACGACAAAACAGCCAAATACCTATACAAAAGTACCTATCCATCGCGTTTCAATAGACAATTTCATGTCATCAACAAATATTATTTACTTTTAAGACAAGTAGATAACCAAGTTACCTTTAAGAAGTCCCTAAGCCAATAAACATCAGGTTTGGGATCGCCGATGACCTCACACTCTATTATAACAGTGTCGCCCTCCCGCGCTTCGCTCGACCTCGGCTTTCTTATAAACATGGGCTCTTTGGAGTACCTGCAAATAAAATTATTGTACTTATAATAACATCCACTCAGAGGGTTCCGGATTCAATCCACGGTCAGGCAGGTTGGTTATAAAAATGCTTCCTGAAATCCTTAAGCTTTTGCTAGAAGTGGTTATCTTATACCTTAAAGGCATGTATTTACTATCAGCAGGTACATTAAATTCAAAAATATACATGGTGTAATCGTTAAGTGTACACAGGCGATTATTCCGTAACTATTACAGATATCAAAACACTTTAAACTGATATCGAAAGTAGTTTGCCTAATGAGTAAAATGACTATAATAACTTTAAAAATAAAACGAGAAATATCCAAAAATTTTACATTAAACACTCCCATACATTTAGTATGAGATAGTAGAAAGGCATTAAGTGGAATAGTCCACTTGGTGGTAAGTGGCCATTGTGTCCACAAATGGGGCCACTGTCGCCCATAGACATTTGTAATCCACCCCAGATAAGACTAGGATCCTACCTGTGGTCGACCACAGATGCGTTGCTACCCATGAGGACTAAGTTTGAACGCGTCGGGTAAGTAAGTCTCCGATACCACAACTTCAAACCAGAAGACCGAAGCAGCGTTAAACTGCTGTTATTAGGCAGAAATAACACTTACGGCACGTCCGGACTGATGACTACAGGGGGTATTCCTGTCTCTTCAACATGGTCCCCGCCCACGACCTCGACTTTCCCGGACGTGGACGCACGACCGACTTCATTAGACGCTGTACATGTGTATACACCCGCGTCGCGCGCCGTCACGCTGGCCAGCGCCAGCTCTATCTGGCCGTCGTGGTCCAAGGTCATGATAGCGCGCCGGCTGGGCCGCAGGCGGACCCCGTCGCGGTACCACGTCACACCCACGGATGGGTAAGCTTCCACCATCGCCGAGATTCTGAGCTCTTCGCCTGTACACAAAAAATATAACATTACGACATTACGTTATTGCGTTCAACGACATTCGTACGATTGAAAACTATGAGTCGTAAAATACGTGCGTTAAATAAGTATAGGAATTAACATATTTAAATTTGAGTGTATTATAAAATATATCCGATTTATTTTATATTTAAGCAGAAATGCAAATGCGGAGGAACAAATTAAAGAAATAGATATGTATAACAATATTGTACGTACGCTATTTAAGTATAATTTTATACTTATCATGATTTTAATTTAAATATAAAAATTTACAACAGCCTTCAACCATACATTGAAATCATTTTTTTGTTTCTCTCTCGATTATACTCGGAATCATTAGTAAAGTAGATACGTTTAAATACCTACATTTTAAATTAAAAATCGTAATAATAGGCGTACCTATACAATTTCTATAAGTTAAAAAATCGGCCAAGTGCGAGTCGGACTCGCAAGCGAAGGGTTCAGTAGCATTATCATAAAATAGCAACAGACAAAACAAAATATATTATTATTTTTATTTATTATTTATTGAAACATAAAACATACGTTTACAAACAGCAACTACCAAAAGAAAGATTGTTTTTTTATAGTGTTTATATGAATTACACAGTTATTTTATTCGATGTTTGAATAAGAGCTATATCTCAAAAACTGTCATCCAATTTTCATTGAAAGGTTTCCCTGACATCTACAACATATGTTTTATCCAGATTTTACACTCTCTCAGTTTAAAAGGTAGAGGAGGGACACTCATTTTACCGCTTTGAAAGGGCTTATCTCTCAAATAATAGACTTTGAGGAAGAATGGTTTTAGAAATTTCATTTTGAAGACTTTTCTATAGATATCCCACGTGTAGGTAAGATGAATTTTTTTTTCGAGTTTCAGTTCCATTTATGTGGAGCCCCCCCTAAATTTAATATATTTATTATTTTTGTACATAATTCGGAAAGCGGTCCATAGAATATACTTACCTACCAAATTTCAAGTTTCTTAATAGTTTCTGGCTAAAGTGGCTGTGACATACGGACAGACAGATATGACGAATCTACAAGAGTTCCGATTTTTGCCATTTGGTTACGGAACCCTAAAAACGCTAAGAATACAAACCGGACATTCAATAGAGCGATAATGTTTTATGAAAATCACATATAAATAATCGCAGTTATGAAAGTGAGAAAGATAACCTTCAAACAGCCGATAGAGCGGCTCCAGTCCACAGCAGAACTCCGGAGCTATGTACGCGCGGATGCCCTTGTCGACGACGAGGCTGCAGCGGCAGCTTACTGCGCCGCTGCTGTTCCGCGCCATCGCCTCGTACACGCCGCCGTCCTCCAGCGACGTGGGCGCGATCTCCAGCGTCTGGAAGTGCTCGTCCTGCGATTGGCTGCGGCGATCTGAGGGCATACCGTCTCGGGTTACACTGGCCATAAAACCCTCTTGTATCATTCCTGAGCATGGTAGCCGTACAATTGAGAGAGGCCTGGTACTCCACTAAGTTGGTCCAATGCGGATTGGTGGAATGGTTACGGGTTAGTGATCAACACGTATAGGATATTTCCGAAAAATAAGGCCTCCGAAAAGGTTTAACGATTGTTATTGAAGGATTACGTCAGAAACCGACGGCTTAACGTGCTTTTGCAGGGAAAATATTTTATTCCAATTTTACAAATACTTTACAGATTTTTTTGGAACGTCTTTAATATTTTAATCTAAAACCATATCGCAATGTATTTCGTTATGGACAAAAAACGGCTGAAAAAACTTCATAACAAATAGCTTTTGAAAAAAATTCCTATACAATGTTACCTTACGCTAATGGTACATGAGACGCTGGAGCTTTTTCAGACCACAATTTTATCATATAGGTACATTATTTATTATATTAGCGGTCACCCTTTCAACACATGACCGTTTTCACCGTTGCCTTACTTATAGCCACGAGGCTATGGTCATTTATTATCGTTTAGTATCAAACACACAATTACGTATGCATGCGCTTTCCTGTTATCCAGTTTTGGATGTAGTTATTGGAGAGCTTTCACTAACGTAGTAAGAGTCTTAACATATAATTGTATTAAATTCTTTTCTATCGGACTAAGAACGTGTAACAAATTTAGGTGCCATTTTAATGTAACTATAATATTATTCAGACAGACATGCATTTAATTAGTACATTTGGTTATATGTATAAATATATAGAATAATAGATAATTACCATTTTTACCAAACAACACAACACTAACAATGTTTAGAGTTGAAGGCACTATAGAGTTCATTTCGTTACTACAGCTGTTGTCATATGTATCGAATTGGCAACACACTGCCGATAAATATAAATCGATTGCAGCGCATCTTGGCACTGTCCACCGTGTATTTTCATTAGTGACATTTAAGTAAATATGCATAAGGACAATGAAATTAATCACAAATGTTTCTCTGTGTATATGACAAATTCTCATTTATATCTAACAAATTACTGTCTGATATACGTAATATAGAAGTAATACAAATTCAGTAAAACATTGAAAACAAGCTCAAGACCAAAGTAATGTATCTAAATCTAATTAGATTCTGTAGAGAATTCATTTGCAAGTGCCTATCATCATTTCAGAAGACATTTCGTTTATGGAGAAGAGGCGTCGATAAACTCGATAACATGTCTGTTATAAATGTGTTATTTAGCTAACTAGCACAAGCTGCTGGAAAAAGTGGATGTTCTATTAGAGACCACACACTACGGAACTAAAAAAATGGTTTACTTACTGTCATAACAAACTTCCATTCCGTCCTTGAACCAAGTGACGAGCGGCGACGGGCTGCCGATGACCTGACAGGTGAGTCGCACCGGGTACGTGGCCTGGACGCGGCGGTCGCGAAGCCGCATCGTGAACTGAGGGGGAAACTCTCCTTCCACACCCGCTGATCTCTCCCTGCAAATATTTACACTTTTTTTGAAAGCAACGGATCAACAGTCGCAGGCGTCCAGGTAGAGAAGTTTATGAGGTTCCGATGTATTTTATGTTGGTTTGATTAGTGCTACCTAGTTGCGCGATGTAAGCGTAGAAAGCACGATCATTCAATGACAGGCATGCACCACTGATTTTTGTCAATTGCGCGAATTTAAGCGAACAAAATATCGAAAATATTTCGCATAATATTTTCTAAGTTATACAAAGTTTTGACCAGAGTAGACGACTATAGAATACACCTAATTAAGAGAGAGGTCTTCGCCCAGCAGTAGGACACTAACGGGCTTTTTGTTAAAACGAAAATCACACTCAATTGTCTTATACAAATACAAATAGTAATTAATTACCTTTTCAATTTGGCATCTGCTTCCCATACAAGTCGGTCCGTGATAACAGCCATTCTCGCATAAGTTGAAGCCCGACCATGAACGTTAGAGGCTTCGCAGCTGTATCGAGCCTCATCCTCTATTTGAACATTTTTAATTGTTAAGCAGCAATCAAATCCACTCAACAACGTCTTTATACGGTCGCCGTTATCTTCAAGCTCGTGGCCATTTTTCATCCACACGATCTCCGGAATCGGTTTTCCTTTGAAGCTGCAACTTAAGCTCGCTGTTTGTCCTAGTAGTACCTTCAATTGTCCGGGCAATATTTCTGTAAACTCTGGTCTATCTCCTGCTAAGCCGATTCCAATCGCAGTAGACGTTTGTACTGGTTCGCCCCAACCGTATCTATTTCTAGGTGTGACTCTAAAGTGATATTCCTCTCCTTGTTTTAGGTTGAACGCGTCGAAAGAATTCAGTGGAGTTATTCCCAATTCTGTCCAACGGGCACCACCTTCTTTGCCTATAAGCCAACTCTCAACTTTATAGGCCAACACTGGTGATGACTCTTGATGATCAGGTTTAGACCACGCGAGGGATACCCAATTATTTCCACCGTCCACTACGCTCGGTTCGCCCGGGATGCGGTCGGGCACAGCTACAAAACAAAATAAATATCGTTATCGCTTCGGCTATGACCTCAAATATGTTTGATATATTGCCAAGATACAATGAGCCAACGCAACTTGCAATGACCTCTTGTCAAATTGTCAAATAATATATGTAAATCTAAATAAGAGTAATCGGAAAGTAATGGCATATTTTTTTAGACGGAATATTTTTCAAAGCGATGTTTATACCGTTTATTTTTACACGACGGACTAAAACTTTTCTTACAAGCGCCTTGCTCACTATATAAGTTTTTGAAGATACTAAAAGCAAAAACATTTTTAAACAGGGTGGATTTTTTTCTTTATGTGTATAGTATATCAATTTCTTTCTGACACTTTTAATTGTCTATATTATTATATCATAAAGTTACTTTATTTGTATTATATTCAAGTCTGCACGTAGATAAGAAGTAAATCCAGAAAGAACAAGTAAAAAAGCATTCATTAGCGCTCTTTGAGGGTTGTTATCAACGTACTCCTAACCACTAAACTAAACGTCTCTTGCATTGAACAATCTTTTTGAAATCGCAGTACTAATAAATAAAGGTGGTAGAACCCTTTGTGGTTAGACTCCGGCGGCCCCACCGCCACACCTATTTGTACCTAATAACAGCAGCGTTAAGCACCGCTGACTTCGGGTTTGAAGGGTGTGGTAAGGGAGATTTACTTATTAGAGGCATTCCAACTTCGTCCTCAGGTAGCAATGCATCTGTGGTCGAACTCAGGTAGGATTCTAGTCCTATCTGGGGTGGATTACAATTGTCCATGGGCGGCAGTTGCCACGTACCATCAGGTGGACTGCATACTCCTTTGCTACTCCAATAAAAAAAAATGACTGTGATAGTACTTGCATGATTTGAACTTACACTTGTATTTTCTTTCTGCAATGGATACTGCTATATCATCCAGAGGATATGTCCAATCAGATATAAGATTTTCTGAGGAAGCTCTCTGTCTTACCTGCAATTGATAATTATATAATTGATTCAACAATCATCGTTTATAGCATTCATTTGTTTATGTATGTATTAGTGAATCATTACGTACCACAGCTGTAACAAAAGCTCTGTCACAACCATACGCGTTTCTTGCCAATATACAATATGTACCGGCGTCTGATACAACTGACCGTTTCAGTGTAAATTTAACGTAATCATCTGATGTCATTTTGCAAACACGTTGACTGGTAGTGATGTCACGGATTCCTTTCATAAAGACGACTGGAAAATATAAAATAGTACATAAATTGTTTACTAATAACTGATACATTTATAAATAGAAACCCTTTTTTTTAATTTAATAACTTTTTCAGTTATATTTTGTATGAGAATTGGTAAATAGTATTATTATGATAAATATACCCCGCGTGTAGCTCGATTATTCTGATTGTACAATACTATCAATATTTTTTAGTCTCGAACATACCTTTCGGCTTTGGTTCTCCTTGTACTCTGAAAGATATATTCAAATCCTCGCCGACGGATATAAGAACGTCTTTTTCAGGTCGACTCACGATCATAGCAGGTTTTCCCTCCAATTCATTCGGTTGAACGACTGTAATAGCCGCATTCATATCCACATTTCCATGAACACCCCAAGCTCTACATGTATATAGCCCAGATTCTTTTTCTGTCACGTCTGTAAGAGCTAAGGTATACAAACCATGTTCGACAAAGGTATGAGCATTTCTGTAAATATCAGTAACGGCATGGCCTTCCCTCAACCATTCAACTCTAGTAGGTGACCCCTTAATTTCTACCTGTAAACCTATGGTACCACCTCTAGTCACCTTATAATCTGTTAACACATTAGTGAAGTGAGGACGCCTAGATTCTAAAACTTGTCGATTAAATCGCGACCTCTCTATAGTAGTTAAATTCAGCCCCAGACGATTTTCTTTGCCTGCAACAAAAGAAAGAGTTTGCATTAAAACGAAGTTTGTTACCAAAAGAGTATTTTTAATCAGTTGTTACCACTTACCTGTAAAATTGACAACATGTGTTATTTGGTCTGACCACATGGAATTTTCTGCTTTGCATGTATATTTTCCACTATCTTCAGTTGTAGGTGCGCTAATAGCCAATCTGCATACACCATCAGCGAGATAATAAGCTTGATACCGGTCATCAGAACTTATGGGCAAATCATCTTTTAGCCAAGTTATGGTAGGTAAAGGTTGGCCACGAATTCGACATTCTAGTACCAGTTCATTTTCAGCTAAATGGTACGTATCTGTAAAAAAGATTTGTGTTCTTTAAAAATATTTGCGTTAAAAAAATATTATTACTGAAATATAAATCAAGGAAAGTTTAAGGCCTGCTGGCTTACATACGGGTTCATTAAAACATTATTTTGCAAATATACGAACCTCTTATAGATCTGGTAAAAGTTGGAGGTATAGGCGATGCTTCAAAACTAGGATATACTTTTAGATTTGCTGAACTGCTAACAGATCCACTCTCATTTTTTACAGTACAAGTATATTCAGCGGAATCACTTGGAACCGCATTTAAAACTTCAAGTGTTATTAGACCGTCTACTAATTTTGTTCGGTATTTCAATTTATTATCCAGTAAAACACCATTTCTAAACCATGTAATTGTTGGATCAGTAGACGACAACACACTGCATGTCAGTTTTACCCTTGAACCTTCAACTGCTGTCCTATCTGTCAAATACGTCGAAAATACAGGTTTTCGTTTATGATCTCGTGACGAGCCCATACGTTTTTCGGATAAAGTACTTCTAGTTTCACTGGCTGCTTTAGATATATGTCTCACTTCCCGTTTTTCTACTGACTCAGAACTTCGGCCTATATCATAATATGGTGTTGAAGACCGTAATTGGGCCTGATTCAAAAGTGTTTGGGCTTTGTAAGTAATGGGGGTCTTGCTTGTTGTTTCTAGATTTGCACCAGTGCGAATATTTTGGTCATTTCTTTTCTCGATATATCCAGCCGGTCTATACATTTCCAATCCAATATCTGTATTATTATTGTAATTAATAAAACCGGGTTTTTCTTTACGCTCGTACTTGGAGTCACCCAAAGAGACATCTATTTCGCCTACTCTGTATTTATCTATTGAACCGTTAAGCTTAGATGATTCTTTATAGGCTTCAGTGGAAGTACCTTTAATCTCAGTTTTATCTAATTTACCGTCAACAGTAGATTTTGAAAGTAGCTGTCGTTCCTCTTTGTCACTTTCTTTTTTTACCTTACGTTTCTTTTTCTCGGCGTCCGGTGTATCCCCACTTATTTTCCTACTTATGTCAACGCCTTGTTCTGATATAATTTCTTCATCGTGCTTAACTAATTTTGATAGACCTACATCCGTGGGTTTTACCTCTGCATCTTCTATCTTTTTTTGCGAAGTTGTTTTTTTGTCTTCCAGTTGCTTTTCAATTCCTATTTTATCTTGTTCCAGGTTTTCTTCAATTCCTATTTGTAATTTGGTTTTTTCTGCCTGCTGTTGATTTGCTTTGTCTTTATCTTGTTTTTCCTTCTCCAGTCGAGACTTCTTTTTATCTTTCTTGTGTTTTATCTCCACCTCTTTTTCTTGTTTTTGTGAGCTTTGTGACTCCTCTTTGCGTTTTAATTCTGCTTCTTCATCTTGTCTCTTTTTCTCAATTTCCTGTCTTTCTTTCTCGGAGCGAAGTTTCTCTTCCTCCTCTTTGCTTTTCATTTCTGCCTCTTTTTCTTGCTTACGTAAGCGCTCTAAATCCTCTTGGCGTTTCCTTTCAGTTTCTTGCTTTTGTTCTGCCTCTTTACGTATAATCTCTGCTTCTTCTTTTTGTTTTAGTAACGCTTTTTCCTCATCTTTTTGCTTTTTCTCAATTTCTTGTTTTTCCTTTTCAAAACGAAGTTTTTCTTCATCTTCTTTGCGTTTTATCTCTGCCTCCCTTTCCTGTTTTTGCACAGCCTCTATCTCTTCTTGACGTTTCCTTTCATATTCTTGCTTTTCCTTTTCTTCGAGAAGCTTTTGTTCTTCCTCTTTGCGCTTTAATTCTGCTTCTTCTTTTTGTTTTTCTAAAGCTTTCTCTTCATCTTGACGTTTATTCTCAATTTCCTGTTTTTCTTTATCAGACCGCAGTTTGTCTTCTTCTTCTTTGCGTTTTATCTCTGCCTCTCTTTCCTGTTTTTGTACAGCCTCGATCTCTTCTTGGCGTTTCTTTTCACTTTCTTGCTTTTCCTTTTCTTCGAGAAGCTTCTGTTCTTCCTCTTTGCGTTT
>DWRA01004223.1:0-11097 GCA_018250295.1 Spathilepia clonius
CCTTACCACACCCTTCAAACCAGAACACAGCAGCGCTTAACACTGCTGTTATTAGGCAGAAATAGATGTGGCGGTGGGGTCGCCGGAGGCGGACTACAAAGAGGTCTACCACCTTTACAACGATACCTATTATTGCAATGCATGCAGGAAACACTCAAAAAATGAATACGTCGACCAACTGCGTATTAATATGTATCAATCTAAAGAAAAATGTGTTCGAACAAACTTCGCCTCAACTTTACAAACTTAGTATTTACTACATTGTGTATATAAGATATATGGAGTATGGAGTTACTAGCTCATAGTACTAGGTGAGTTTGAACCCTTTCGCGGTGTTGCTGAACTGTATTGTACAAATAAATATACTCCCTTTTTATCATTTTTGTTTTTTTCTTTTATCTTTATTGTATTATATCGTTGTTTTATCTGTCTATAATTTATTATTATCATGGTAGTGTTACAAATTGCTATAATAAACATATATTGTATATTCTTTCTTACTATACTCGCGTTATAGTTACAGTTCATTGGCTTGGCTAAAGTAAGTTAGTTTTTAATAATTTAAACTATTACAAAATGATCTGTAATCAACAGATAAGATTAGTGTCCTACCTGAGGACGACCAAAGGCGCGTTGCCACCCCTAAGAACTAAGTTGGAACGCCTCGGATAACCATGTGCTTAAGTGGCTTATCCCGAAGCTTACAATGTATAACGATAAATCAAAGCACAAAGCGCTTGAAACTTGCAAAGTTGTGCAGTTTAACCGATCTGTGTTGTTACAGTGTTCAAACTGAAGTATTGTTAACTTGCTACCTTTTGAGTGAATTACTTTAAATTGCGTTCGACTTTTTTAATTTTCGAAGTTTTATTCAACTTACAACGTATGCATGTAAGTATGTATGTTCGGGTCAAATAGTGCAACTGAATTTTAAACCAGTTAACCCCAACCGATTCAGCTGAAATTTTGCATACACTTTTGGTTTGGTCAACAATGAATTATTCGTTTAGTAACGTTTCTATAAATCCAATATGGCGGACATCGTAAAATAGTGAACCAATAATTTTTTATGCACCTTCATAGTGTGGATACTAAATGATAGGGTTTTCTCAGAAGAACACGGAAACTAAAATTTCGTTACTATTTTGATATGTGTTTTTTACTTAAAACAAGCTTACATTCTTATTTGACGTAGGAAGCAGGAAGTAAGTTAATACCTATAGTTTTGAATAAAGTCCAACCTTTAGTCGTACCTTATCTACCTTCCTACTTTAGGTGGGCCACAAATGTTTATGCCTGAAACTATAAACATGGTCGTCATCCATTGTGTTTGGCATTAATATCGCAAACGTGGCGTTTAATGCTTCTCCATATCTATCTCTCTGAACAGCGGATTTACTCGGGTGGTTGATGTCGATTCGTTAAATTAAAACTTCCTTTTCTTAACAGCGTAAAATTACTATAAGTCGTTGAACGCGCGACAATAATTCACAGCGCAGCTTGCGGCCCAACTTGCAAACTTCAGTTTACACGAAGTAACGCAAGAAATACGTTGTAATTGACTCCTGAAAGTTTGGTAGTTAATAACTGTTTATCGGTTCATTTTAAATACAGAATTCTTTTTGTTTGAACAACATGACCACCTCCGTTTCTGCTTTAAGTTCTATTTATTTTTTCAGACAAGTGAAGTATCAGACGCGGTCCGAGGTAAAGCAAAGTGTTATCGTTATATACAATGTGTACGAACGTCCTTATATTTTATTCTCGCATAAACGCGGGCCGTACTAGGTAAAATGCTGTATAGAAAAATATGTTTTTGTCTGACAATATACTACTACTAATTAAATGTCTATAAGTATAAATGTTACCTTAAGCAGCGGTGTAGACTGTAGCAAATATGCAATTTTTAGTCTACTTTGTAATTAATAGAAACGTTTTTGATTCTAAAGTAAAATACAAAGGTGATTTAAAAACAAATCAACAAACAATATTTCAAATCAGATACCAGGGGAGCATATGTGTGTTCGTATTAATGTATTAAAAATCGACACCGCAAGGGCGGAATAGATTACAATTCAAACCGGAGTATTCAATTATCGCATTGTCGACTCGACGTGTTAACATGCAAATTGGCCATTGGAAATTTTCCTGGACCCCGTCCCTACGCTAATAGGAAATGGGGCTTTTCCGTTATTATTCCCGTGGTCCGGTCCTATCCCTTTGTTTTGTCTTTGTAGATTTGGAAATTGTCCGTCCCTTTTAATCGACAACTTTCAACGGATTCTAAGTGGTGTTTCTGTTTTGTTAACGCTTTGTCAATATGGGAGGGTGATCCGCTTAAATCTACATGATTTTGTAAAGCTCGAATTTTCGGGTGTGTGGAAGAAGATATAACGGTTTGTTTTATTTCGAATAAGTTTTAACATGGGTTTGAGTTAAAGAGTTCAAAGGAGATGACCAAAAGAAAGGTTACAACTACATAAGGAGTTATGCATGGCAAGATTGGTTATTTTTTATGAATACAGTACACATAATAATTTGTCTATCAGTACACAGAACAATACTGGAAGGATTTAGGTTTGGTGATTTCCAATTTTTGCATCAATCGTTGTTGTAAATGAAATGTAAATTAACGTAATAAATAAATTAAAATCTAAAGTTAATATCCTATTTTAATGGCCCAAAATGTCTCCACATTATGTATTATAAGATTTTCAAAAAATCGTCGAGAAATAAATATACATAATTTTAATGAAAACGGCACTTATTATGAAGCATACGTCACTTTACATAAAACATGTTACACTTGTAGAATACGAAATCTACGCAAGTACTCACTCGCTGTAAGGATTTTCACGATTTCACCGATTTACACGTTTTAGTCTTTAAAACCAAAATAATCTATTGAGGTACAATAAAACATTCAATAGCAGCTCTTTCAGTTCGGATTTTCTTTTGACAATCCATTCTAAAACATCTTATTCTCTAAACAATTTATTTTTATATTCATATAGTTTCGTTAGGCTGTTACTCACCAGAACTAAAACTTCTCTTATTAAAGTAAAACAATTAAAAACTTACAAAATATATCATATACATTAATAAACCCTCAAACAACAACAAAATAGTGAACTATAGCATACTCATTTATAAATTATGCATGATATTATCTATGCAATTTCTAATATTATACCCAGTATCCTCTTATTGTAAAGCAAACAGATGTTATCCGAAGTTCATAATTCATAAACAAATGTTTTATCTAAAGCAGAATTAATCTGAACCCACCAACAAACTGTATCGCAAACAAACGTGTTAATTCGTCTTTTATGTATTTTCCAATTAATTTAACAAAAACCCAATCAAAATTTTGTTCATTTTTAATAACAAAGGGGAGAGTTCTGAGGTGATGTATTATTTCATCCTCAAATGCATGGTTGTTGTCACGCGATTTTATGTCCTAAAATCGTTATTTATGAGTTGAATTTTCAACGGATACTTTAGAACCCCTCTGGGTCATATTGCGGTAGAAGGTTTATAACATTTTAAAAGAGTTGTTTTTCGAGTTCCGCGCTTTAGAAAAGAAAGTTTTTCATTTTTAGTCCGTTTTAAAATTACATTTTATACCGTCTTCCCTTTTATTTACAATCGGAGCTGAAATTCGTAGTAAATAAAATTTGGTCTCCAAACCAAGTCTTGTGGACGAAGAAAATGTATGTAATCAAATGTAGTAAAAAAAGACAAACTAGGGTGCCGTGCAAAAAATTCAGAAGTGGTTAACTTTGCCAATTCAGGAGTATATAACTAGTGCGGAACCCTCAGGATGCGAGTCCTGCTCGTACTTGACCGTCTTTTTCAAAGTGGTGTGCTCGATTGCGGGATGCGGTATAATTTGTATTTCGCGTAATTAAGAGTATGTTGCGTAGTCCTGAATAAGAGTCCTTGTATGAATATTTTAACAAGATTAAATAATTTATACGAATAATATTAATCAACATTTTTATTTCGAAAATTCTTTCTTTTTAAATTTGCCTTTGCAAGATATTTTTACGGCTCTCTTCATTTAAATATAATTTTGTTTTTTTTTTATGCCATAAAGTAATACGTATAGTTTACGTTAATAGTAATAAGTATAGTTTACGTTAATTTTGACGTTAAACGTCCCAGTTTTAATACAATTACGTATCTTTATTCATACAAGTAAGTACATTTTTTTAAAAGATTTGATAGTTGAATGGGTAAATAGCCAAAAGATTGCAATACTTACTACGAAAACAAAAGTGCTTTGTTATTAATATTTTTTCAATATAGGTATTATAAACCATCCCGTAAAAAATAGTATTAATATTGACTACTATCTTAAATCATCTCTGTAATTAGACACAAATGGATAAAATGTTTGACTAAAATCATTTCATACACAAACAAAGCCCACAAAATAACCTAAAACTGGCCATTTTTCCACTAGAGTAGTCAGTTTGTATGGAAATATTTATACGTCACCGTTTATTTAAATGGCAACCCTGTGCAAAACTGTTATGGCGTTAATAACTCTAATAGATAAAACAGGGCTGTCAACAGAGAGTGAATAATAACTAGAAATGTCCAAATTAGTGACCACCGCCACATAATGGTCGTCATAAAAATGTAAAAAAATACTAATCTAGGTGTTTGTGTTTGTGACACATGTGTGTTTTGTGTATGATATCTATAATTATACATTAAATGGTTTATATACCCAGCTATAAGTTTGTAAAACGTTTGTTTGATTATGCTTCTAAAGATTTTAATGGATAGAAGATGGGACCCATATATTATTCTGTATATTTTTCTCTTTTTCTAAATATTTTTTTACATGTCATTTCTTGTTAATATCCGGTCTGTGGTTCATCACCGGCCACCATTACGTCACGTATATAAAATACAAATATAAAGGTGATATTTTATTTTACATTTTTTTCTTTTAATTGAATTAATCGTGCATGTATTTACGATCCGCTCCATTTACTTTATTATCTGTTATGAATTTTCACGTTGGCTACAATATTTTAAAATGGCAGAAAATATGATGTAATGTAATTTGCTTTATTAAATGTGTTGGAATATAAAAAAAAGTTTTGGCATATCGAATAATTGATTATTATTGACATTATATATTAATTTTTATACTCATTTATTGATCCCTATGCCTAGAATCATCAATGGTGATGTAGATATAGATATGAGAGGTTCTGTTTTATTACATAGAAGTAACAAATGAGCATGCAATTCACGTGATGGTAAGTAGCTGCTGTCGCTCACGAATATCTGTTATTAATCTTAAATACTACTAGAACCGTACCTGAGGCATGCATGAGGCATTGTTACTTTTGAGGACTAAGTTGGAACGCCTCGGATAAGAATATATCTCTTACCCCACCCTTCAAATCAGAATACAGCAGTATTAAACACTATTATAATATTAGTACAATGACGAAAATGGTTTCAATACTTTTAAAGCTATAATTTGTTTCAATAAATTCTTTTATCCAAGACTGCGGTACTTCTATTTAGGATTGTTTGGATTTGGGTCGTGGTCTCCATTACCATACCAAAGAAGTATACACAAATATCCCAAACTAGAAAAGATATTTAAATCTTTTAGATATTTACTTAGGCAGGAATCAAAACCAAAAACTATTGAAAATGAATGATCTAATAGTCTATCTGAACATGAAGAAATCGACAAGGACCTAAAGGAATAAGGTAGACTGTGGCCTAAAATTTTCTTATTCTGAGAGAACACTACAGCTATGTGTGGAAAACACTAAGAACATGATAAGAATAGGTTACCCCATATTTATTTTAATAATATTCTCACTCAGGCATTTTATGCTCGATGCTCAGTTAATGTTATTGCCATTTACATCTCTAATTGTTATTCTCTTTTTTGTTCAATTTTTGTTCAAATTTTTAATTAATTTTACAGCAGCCAAATCATATTTGAATGGTATGAATACATCATATCTCAAATATATCCCATATTACACTATAGATCATAAACCAATCGTCAAATCGAACAATAATAACTAACTGAAATATATCTCCTATAAATCCAGTCCATTGCAGGCAGATATCGGCAAAATGCGAAATGAAATAGAAAATGTAGTCGCGTTCGCGTTTTCCAACAAATATGGCCAATAAAATAAAATCTGATGCCGTGTTTCTGAAATTATGAGTAGGGAATATTCCCGCTGAATGCACTTCACAATGGACGGTGGTCGCAAATCGCTCGCATTCTTATCATGCTCGAATATTCTAAACGAGCGTGAACTGTGGATGCACTGTATAGCGCTCTTGAGCATGAGATGCATCAATTGTAAAGAAATTTCACGAGAAAACTTTGAAGGCACTTTGAAGTTTGAAATGAATTAAATTTTTATTCACTTGAATACCTTTTAGACAGTAATATTTTATTCGTATTGACAAATAAATTAATTAACAAAAATATATTATTAATCTCAAAGTACGAATCTTTTTAATAAAAACCTCTTCGTATATGTTTATTTATTAAGTAAATCTTATAAAGAAGAATTTGACTTACGAAATAAACTAATAAAAGCTTTAACAATTGGTAATTTATAAGTAATAATTTTGGTTAAGGAATTTAAAATTTTCAAGGTAACTCCCGGAGTGTAGAAAAGATGAGGCGAGCCATGGTGACATAAACCCATCGCAATGGACGTCCGGCCGCAACAGTAACCCAATTACAGTGGCCATTGGTCCCGGGATTGCTCCTCGGGGCACTCTTCACACTTCCAATACCATCCTATTTCCCGTTTATAAACCGGTCGCAATCTCAAATTCTGTATGAATTCCTCGCGCTTTTGAAGAAGTAACTAAGTTACTTAAGCTACACAAAACATCGATCGTTAAATCTCAATGGAGATGTCTATTTAAAAAAATATAAGTGCTTTTTGTTCAAAAATTGAATCATATTATTTTGTACACTTGTGAGTAGTACATAATAATACGTATTAATAAGTATTCTCCAACAGACGCACACATTAATGCACGAAGCTTGGTACAAGCGTACTATGCTAGTCCATGCGATACCAAGTACCGTAGATTCGGGTATTTATGTGTAGAGCTTCGTAGACAAAGCCGCGTCATTGCTATGGCGACGTACACATTAGCGTACAAAGCTACGAACAAGTGTACTACGCCAGACGGGTATTTATGTATAGAGCTTCGTAGACTGTCGTTGCTGTAGAAACGTTCACAATATAAACGTACTGAATAAAAATAATATCTAATAAGTATTACGCTAGTCCCCTGACATAAAGTATATAAGATATGAATATATTATGTGTAGAATTTCGTACACAATGCCGCGTCGTTGTTATGGATACGCACATACTAACGTGCGAAGCTACGTACAAACGTACTACGCTATTTCCCTCGATACGACGTCTTGTAGACTCGTACTGTGTAGAACTCCGTGGACAAATCTGTACAGTCCGAACGTACCAAGCTACGAACTAAGTACTACGCTAGTCTCCACGATCCTAAGTATCGTGGACTTTGGTATTTACGTATAGAACTCCGTAGATAATGTCGCGTTGTTGCTATGGTGACTTACGTATTAACGATGTGACGTACTAAGGCCCTAGGGCTAGTCATCACAATAATTAATACTTTTCTAGACAAAGGCTCCTCATGTCTATGGAGATAATACGTTTAAACAAATTAACGAATTTATTGTTGAGCAGCTGAATACAATATTTATCCAAAATACTTAAATGTGTTTTTTTAAGGTTACGAATTAATTTCTGACCAAAATGTGATTTTTTAAGCCGTTTTATAGTTCATATAAAATATTAGTAAAGACTAACGCAATAAACTCTTGAAACGGACAAATATATATAAAATTTCAAATACAACTAAAACTAGACGATATTTTTGATTAATTGTTTGCCATGCCAGATTTGATATTAGAACTTGTTTTTGTTTTATTTAAGAACTAGAAGTTAATCATAAATGTTTCAATAACTAAGTTAGTAAGTGTTGCAATAAAATAGTAAGTCGTATTAGTAGTGTATACGTACAGGATTGTCTGAAATCCGGCTTGTAATTTGATAGTCATTGATAAAGTTAGTGAAGCACCTGCCTAATATCGAAGCCTTACAAAGTAAACGAAATTGAATAAGGCCATTCAAAGAATAATATTAGAAAATCCTTGATGAGAGAAATAATATCGACAAGGGCAGTTATTAATACTGTCGAATTCAGTATATTTCAAAAAATTAAGGGTCCATACTAACCATTTTCAAAATTATAGGATTTTCAAAATTATCTATTTTGTTTGAATACGGCGAGACCCACTATGTTAGTGATAAACATTCTTGGAAATTCACTGTTGTTAGGATTTGATTTTCAGTTCTAATAACTACTTTAGTATAATTTATATGGTAATATTAAGAGGGATTTCATGTTAAAAAAAAAAATCTAGAATGATATTTTCAATTCATGTTCTTTTGAGCTACTATAATTGTTTTCATAATATGGAATTAACAATTTTTTTAGGTATGTGAGGCGTTCCAACTTAGTCCTCAGGGGTAGCTGCGCAACTGTGGCCAACTCCAGGTAAGAATGTAATCTTATATGGGGGTGATTTCAGAAGTCCATGGGCATCCAGTAGCCACTTACCACCAAGCGAACTACATGCTACTTTTGTAATACGAAATAAATCATTACTATAATATAATAATTACGACACTAAAATAGGAAGACCTGGAGTCTACTCCTCCACGCTGTTGTTGTTTCACTTGTAGCCTATTCGTGTATCGATCTGTGGCTTAGTTACCCGTCTCATATCTGATAAATTATTCCACAAATTCAAGGTTATTAAGTGCCATTTTCTTTGATAACAATTACTATTAAACTTTGTAGCGCGAATTGAGTGGTTATATTCTTAATGCCTAAGACGAGACTCCTTAGTGTGTAACACATATTTACTAGTTCACACAGTGTAAATGAAAAAGTTCTCCGAAACTCAAAGAAAACACAATCAGGTACATCAAAACAGGCTTTGCTGGCGAAACAATGGAAAATTTAATAAAACGCAATAAATATCGGATCTAATTAAGCGTTTAAACGGTTTAACAAAGTTTTAATTAAACTGTAGGCAGAATATTGTCGTCTAGAAATAGAAAATTAAACAAAGGAAGTTAATGAAGGTTGTATCGACATAACATTATGGTACTTGTTCGACCATCGACGAGTAACGGTTAACAAGCGAGTGCTGTAAATAGTTACCTTGGTTATGAAGAAATTTCTTTCGTAAAATTGTAACATGGCCAAACAAAAATGAAGAGTTCCAATGTAGTCAGTAGCAGTGTATTTATTATTGACTACAGGTAGAACCTCAATCCTAGTTGAAGTGTATCTTACCAACAAGTGACCTGCATGCTTTTCTCTACTTCATGTTCCACAAAAATAAAAAATATAGTCAAATACATAAGTATCTATTTGTAACCGTAATTAGCGTCATCACTATACTAAATCGGCTTCCACAATAGCCATTAGAGACAAATGATAAAATAAGCAAAAAAAATTTTCAAGAATATCTTCTCGCTTACCATCTTACGGTAGGAAATACGTACTGTTGAATGTAATTGAGTTTTTTTGCGAAGGGGTGTGTACGGGTGGTTTATGCATAGTAAAAAAGCAAATGGCAAGGGATGTTATGCATCACTGTAATTTTATAAACCGCAGCCCATAAATAAAATCACTGTATAATAACATAAATTAACGATAGCAAAATATTTTCGTAAAGCAAAAATAAGAATGTCAAAATAACGTGACTTAACGTAACATAACTTACATATGTATAATGTTAATCTACATATTATGAAAATATTACAAACATGCAGTCCACCTGATGTTAAATGACAACTGCCGCCCATAGACATCTGTAATCGGACCCAGATAAGATTAGAATCCTATCTGAGGTTGGTCACAAACGCATTGCTACCCTCAGGACTACGTTAGAATGATTCGGATAAGTAATCTCCCTTACCACATTCTTCAATCCAGAACACAGCCGAACTAAACACTGTCATTATTAGGTAGAAAAAGTTATGTTGTAATCATGACTAATAATTCTACCACATTTGCTAATATCAATTTTAAGAAAGTTTTCAATGCTATATTGATTTACCGTCAGTATGCACGAAATACTGTAGTTACTTATTAGGCACACTGTATTTTCATTCGCTTCTTCTATCTCATTAAAAACCTTATAAAGATACTATAATAACAACATAATATTCTCTTAAGATACTTTCACTGTTAAATGTGCATAGTTAATACTTAACCAAATTGAATTAGCGGAATGTATGAAGCTAACGGCTCCATTAAACCGCCAAGGTGGAAAAGATTAGTTGGCCTTACTAAATTAGGTCGGGCTTGAGGATTATCATTATAAGCTTAAATAAGCGTTTTCCACGCCGAGTTACTCTTAACTCACACGTTACTTTATAATGCAAAAATATTGTTGTTAAATTGAGTTTTGCATTAAAATATTTAAATAGCTTATTTAAAATATATATTTGCCCTGATACTTCATTTATTAATATTTTGAATCGACATATTTAAATAGCATATTTAAAATTATATTTGCCTTAATGGTTTATTTATTAATAGGTGTTTCCATAATATGTGGAATCCTTTTAAAAGAAGGTGTAGGATGAACAAATTGCTAAAAAAGTGCTTTTGTACAATAATTTCATCTAAAGTTAACGTCTATGTAATAACCATATTATCAGTTTAAGCATCAGTAGAAAATTGTTATAAAACTCCAGTCACTGCTTTTAAAGGTGTAATTTCGATACAAAGGATTTCTTGTGACGTGACTGTTATAGACAACATACAGGCATAATTTTCGCCGTCCCTCAATAAGCTAGGACGCCTCATACATATTACTATTAATTACTGCTACTAGCAAATAATTATCTTCGTAACAAAACAAAAACAGCAGCTGATGTAGCTATTACAAAAAGCAGTACGAATGAGTTAAACGTTATACAGCGGTATTTATCCGTAGTTTGAACGCTT
>DWRA01004224.1:0-11096 GCA_018250295.1 Spathilepia clonius
GGATTCTGGTCTTATCTGAGGTGGATCACAAATGTCCATGGGCGGCAGTTGCCACTTACCATCAGGTGGACTGCACGTCCGTTTACGCTATGCTACTCCATCATATATAAAAAAAACTTGTACCAGCAGCTAGTAATCGAATAACGCGTGTTATTTGTTAATTCAACTTCACCTACATACCTAAGCAATATTTAACATCTCAGTACAAAGGATTATCGCGCTACGTTCAAAGGGTAGCGCTACACAAACATTCCTTTCATCTCCGGGGAAGCGATCGTGTAAACAGACAGGCAAACGTGTTTCCCGTTTTTATAGTTACGTAACTGGATTTAAATTTCGAAAAATGAGTTTAATTGAAGCCCAGTTGAGTAGATCGCGTGAGTTGTAAAGTTAAGCAACGTAGGGCGCGGTCAAAAGTAGGATGGGTGACCGCTAGTGGCAATGGGCAATTCCGTGCTTCTTAGGATACATTAAAACATCGCTTCTGTTTTTGTTGGATAGCAGTTGGGACACCCAATCGAAGGTTTTTGAGAAATTTGTGTGAAACATGAAGTGCATATGAAGCGACTATCTTAGTTCTCAGGAATGGTAACGCTTCTGTGGTTGAGTGCAAGTAGAACTCTTGTTCTATATGAAGTTGGTTACAAATCTCCATGCGTCATAATGACCACTTACCATCAGGTGGACTGAATGCTCGTAAAATTCATGAAAATCCTATAACTGTACCTCAATCACCAATCTATACTGGAGTAGCATGTGTATTTTTTTTTCATATGATGGAGTAGCATACGAGCATAAAGTCCACCTGATGGTAAGTAGCAACTGCGGAACATGGACATTTGTAATCCACCCCAGATAAGACTATAACGCTACCTGGAGTCGACCACAGATGCGTTGCTACCCCTGAGGTCGGAATAACCGGTCGGAATACCTCGGATAAGTCAGTCTCCCTTACCACACCCTTCAAACAAGAAGATAGCTGCGCTTAACACTGCTATTATTAGGCAGAAATAGATGAGGCGGTGGTGCCGCCAAAGTCGAACCTCAAAGAGTTCAACCACCTTTTCACTCTAAAAACACTCGCTATATCAATTTATCTATTTATTCCGTTACACACACTAAATACTTTGACATCAACTCTTTCAGACCTCTAAGCTCCAACATACTACTATTTAATATTCTTAGAGCAAATGCTAACGTATCCACAAACTCTGCACACATTCAATTTATCTCGCACACTTTACAATTTACCACTGGCATCCCAAAGGACGGCCTTGTTTAAGACGCCATTACTACAAAAGTGAAAGGCTGATAGAAAATGAAGGCGCGCCAGGCTTTTGACGGTGCGAGACAGTACGAAATATCATTAGCTGGCAAGCGTCACGTCTACGGCAGATGGAAATGGGATGAATAATAAACCGACTTGTTCGGACTTGTGTACAGTGGGAGCGACGCGGCGCTTCAGCTGGCGGATATCTTACGATCGTTATTAATATGCAATGTAATCGAATTGTACCTAGTAGACAAATATGGGATAGATTGATTTTGTTGATAACTGACGTTGGTCAACTTGCGATCAGATTGCAGTAAACCGATAGGGAAGAAAATTAAACAAATGTATTGTCTTCAGTCAATGAAAAGCTTAATCAAGAATCGGTTTTATCGGATTTACAGAGGTCATACACGTTAGGGTTAGCATGATGATTGTAGCTTTGCATGCATAACCAACAATCAAACCCTCGCATATATATCATAAAGCGCTAACGGATATGTGCCATATAAGAAACGATTATACCTGTCGGTTACGTAGGCGTCTAAAATCATCATGCAAACTCTAACGGGCATGGTTTTTCATTAGTAACAGATAACCATAGGCAGCAGTTGCTACTTAAGACCAGATAGACTGCACTCACGTTTACAACTTCTATTTAAAAAAAAAAATATTTATGTTTGGTTTCCTTTTTCTTCAAAAAAAATTCAAAGTATGAAAAATGTGGAATGAACTTGCAATACTATTCCCAGAGTACCATGACATAGTCAAAAAAAAACCTATCTTTACAGCCAGCTTTTTTCAAATAACGCTAACTGTTAGTAGCCACTTCATTATTTATTATCGCTTCATAAAATTACAGCTTCGAGTGGAGGAACACCTTATAGCATGGGAAATAAATATTCGCAACTTCAGGGAGCAGCGCAGTCTTCAGGCTCGCGTCGTATATCATTCTTTCGCATAGCTCCTGAAATATATAATGGATAGTGTTACGCTCTAAGAGAGATATTTTTAAATTGATGGAGTCTGCTGAAAACTGTGCATATGAATCTGCAAAGTATTAAATAGAAAGCTGTTTTCTCTAAATATTTGCTGCTTTTGTTAAATAAAATGAAAGGATTTTGGAGGTGGTAGAATCTTTTGTGACACAACTCCAGTGGCTTTACGTCTATCTAATAATAGCAGTGGTAAGCGCTATCGTTCTGGTTTGACGGGTATAGAAAGGGCGACACAATATTCCGAGACGCATTAACTTAGTCCTCAAGGGTCTCAAAGCATTTGTGGTCGTCTTCTGGTAGGACGCTATTCCTATATGAGGTTAATTGCAGATGACGATGGACAGCATTTGCTGCAAACCATAAGGTGTACTGTATGCTTGTATGCTACTCCCATATTATAAAAGAAATATGGCAAAATAGAGACTACCAGGAAAGCAACGTGTGTGTCAGTGCTTATGTAGGGACCGTTACTGTCTACTGTATGGAATTTTTAAATAATATTAAAGGCAGTAATGAATATATATCATCAAGTAGACTGTACGCTCGTCATTTTAATAAAAACAGTAGGTTATTTAAAATAATTAGGAATGGCAAAAATCAATGAGAATGTATTCACGTTAAAAACACTGATAAGATTATAAATAAATGTTATTAACCTAGTAACCACGAAATCAATTTGTATGGAACGATTCATGAAAGTTTCAAAGAACGTTTAATTTTTTTTAACAAGTTTTCTTTCATTTTTAAAACAAAGTAACATTTTATATGACTAAGCAATCGTTCAAGCAAAAACAATAAAATCGACTTTGTTAGAATGACACGGCTTAATTGAGGGGTGTTGGAGTAATGTCCGTGACCGCCACGCTTGTATGACTTTAGAAATTATATCCTGACTTTGTATTTGAACGGGTAACCTTTCTGTCAGGGTATATTGTGATTTATGAAGTTCATTTAATTAGGGGTAAGCGTTATGTAAACACAAGCTTTTTTTTCTTTGTTTTAGTTCCTGAGGACGTACACAAAGTCACAGATAGAAATAGCCAAATATTGTCGGGCTTTTTTATTTTAACAAAAATATTGTTGTTATTGTTATTATATTTCAATAATTACTTTATAATTTTTTTGACTTGCGAGGAATTGAATCCAGGACTTCCTATAAGACTGAAAATTAACAATTTTTACTCAATCAATCAATTCGATGACCATACATATTTTTACATTAGTTGGTATAAGGCTTCCCAAATTAGTCAGAGATGGCAACGCGCATGAGTTCTACTTTGGGTAATAATGCAACGTTGGATACTAGGCAGATATCCACAATTATTTAAAATACAGAAAACACGACTATAATAACCAGCATTATAGATTTTCTAGTTGTTTCCATAAAACCAGTGCTACTTAATTTCCAAATATCAAACTCCACTAACCTTACTTTGTCATAAATCATTGTTAAAAATAAACCACAATTTAATTTCATTTCAATTCAAAGACGTCACTTATTTGAACAACGCCTCGCTTCCCGTACACTCGGGCATAAGTAATAAAAACCACCATTTCGCAATTCCGAGAGCTTATTACTCGATGAAGCGTCATGCGAGGCCTCAACAAACGGGAACACGCGGTCCAAATTGAGAGCCGCTTTGTGAAGTCAATTAAAAGTGCATTCATACTGCATACGATCCGAATTACTTGCTGCTCTCACTACGAGCGGGTAAGCGAGACGCGCTGAGAATTGATCCAATCGCGAGTTGGTTCTCAACATCCAGTATTTCAAAAACATATATCGAATTTGGTTTGGAATTCCTAGGAATTAAGATAAAATGCCTCGAACAAGTGAATCGTTCTTACCAAAATTTTCAGACTATAATACAGCAATACAATAATACTGGTATACCTAAAGCGAAACATATTGCGACGGTGACGCGGCAGACGAACTTCAAAGAATATAACATTTTTTTTGCAGAGGATGTCTATTTAACGTCTATTATAGACTAATACAACTTTTAATGTATAGCGATATAAATAGAATATTGGTAACTGCACCTTAGTAAACACTTTTTTTTCAAATATAGGGTCGTTAAATATACTTTACAAACCCGTATAAGTTACACCACCTGACAGTAAGTGGTCACAGTTACTATAACATGCGTCGATGAATGGTTATGTACAGGCTATAGGGTTCTCAATTACGTATATTTCTTTATATTTAACAGATTGGTTCAGTATCAATGAAATTGTAATACCAAATACTAAATAGATCATCGAAATGTACTGTAATTTACATTCATGTTTACATTTTGTGTATATTGTCTTGAAATTTAGTCGTTAGGTTACTTTTTTAATAGTAATGCATATAAACATGGATATTGGTTTGAATATGAATATTGGTATCAATGCGTCTATTAATAATTTATTTAAAGAATATTCTATTTTTATTATACAAAATATATATACTCGCAGAATTTAAAAGCGTTTGATATACATGTTTTCACGTATCTCGATGGGAAACCTGGCGTCTCCCGGCCTACATACAAATCAATTTTATCATACATATACCTCTTAAAATGAAATAATTCGTCTTATTTACACTTTTACACTTACGTTCACACTATTACATTTTACTTTTTCATCCAAAACTTCTGTAATAAAAAATATTATTCGGTCAACTATTGTTTGATCCAGCTAACTCGCTTATCGCTGTTCGCTTGCAGTGAAGCAAATCTACAGTTCGACAGCAAAACAATGGACTCATTTCCAGACTCAACGACTGTTAAATCAAAGGAAAGTCACCCTTATTGATACGACAGAATTGTTTTCAAAGTATGAAATTACTGGACAATAACACGTGTTACAAACTGTTTAATCAGTTGTAGGAAGGTTGGTTTTATGTGAAACACGACGCCGGCGCACCCTGACGGACAAATAAATTATATATTAATATTGATTGACATTTCAATCAATTTTGTGTTTGCTTTGATTAAAGGTTGTAGATTGAATGTTTTGTATTAATAATGGGAAGAATATTGTGCGTGTGTCAGGGACATATTCTTAAATTAGTAACGCTTTTTTCGTAGCTTTGCCTGTGTTGCAGGTACTGAAAACACACAAAGATCAGTACATGACAATTGTGAACTACACCAAAAAATATGTCTGCCTAGCCGAGAATCGAACGCGAAACCTTCTGAGCTTCAGATCAATATGGTAAACGCTTCACCAGGCAGGTAGATAATTACCAAAGATATTTCCACCTTATTTGATTTTCAATAATTATTTATTTATTGTACTGCTACATAAAATGCGATAATTGTATTTGCTAAATTAAAAACAAGTTTACGCGAAACTTACAGCCATTAATTGTATTTTCCTCCAGCACAATATGACAGTTTTGTGGCTCTAAGTCTAATATATAGAACTAATAGGTCCTGGTCCTTATAAGCCTAATAAATAAGTTAATGATACTGCAATCGTATATTACCAAGTAATTTTTTCAATATACACGAAGCAAACTGTCGCACATGAACATCTGTAACCAACCTCAGATAAGATTGCTATCTGAGTTCAATCACAGTTTAATTGCTACCCTTGAGCACTAGGTGTTTCAATCTATGTCATATGTCTCAGTAATAAACAATATTAGAGCTCAAATGGGACTCATCTTATCTGGGCTTAATTAAAGAATTCCATGGGAAATCATAGCCATATATATTATTTCCATATTACAAAAAGAAATCATGTCAGACGTATTGACTTACGTGCATTACCCCATCTTCTGTTAATTCTGTCTTTCAGTGTTTTATTCCAAATCTCAAAGATACTATTCTAACGTCTAACGCCGTAGCCCGCTTCTATATTAACAGACTCAATCTAAAACGTAATTTCACCTAGACTAACAAAGATGAAACTCCAGCCAATTTATCCAACACTTAATCTGAAATAGCTGCAGTAAAAAACTCAGTCTGGCAGCGAGACAAAGAACAGTATTAGTTTAAACAAAACACTTTTAGCACATATCAAATTTAGATAGAACGGTAGATATGCAGTACAAATCACTGAGTAGAAAAACGACTTTACATAGCCCCTTTCGGATGCAAATAGCTGTATTAAATTTGCAATTTAGACCTCGATAGCACCACAGGTTGGGGTCAAGTTATAAGAGGTAAAGGGAGCAAGATAGCATGCGTATAAAAATTAAAGTTGGTTTGAATAGGGTTATGTCGTTCAACTCCGGCGACACCACCGCCATACCTATTTCTGCCTAACAACAACAGTGTTATATTGTAATCTAGTTTGAAGTTTTGATGAGGACTCGAATATCTAGGGCATTTTCATTCTCAGACCACAACCCCAAGATAACATTTAAAAGTAGACCTTCGTCGTAATTGTTGACGTAGTGCCTAAGTGCAATACGTAGATCTATCGATTATTTGCGTTTTTGCATTCGTGGAAAGTGGCAGCAAATAAGTTCAAGTATTTATGATCAATTATGTATTTATGTGTCAAAGTATTTACGTGTCAACTACGATAGGGATATGAACTATGATTGAATATATTGTTTTTTTTTCAATTTAGTCCATAGCAATTCTACCACAGTATGATAATTTTGCTTCACTGTTTTCATTAAAATTTATATCGCCGTTGCCTGTGTCTTGTCCCATACTTGCTGTTGGCAAAGCGTCGGGCTCTTCTGCTTCAGACAATGAAGACGCTTCTATTGTAATGCTCAAATGGGTTTTATGCCTCGAAAATGCTTAATTTTTTATTTACATTCTCCTCATTATAGATTTTATTCTATGCTAGAATAAGCTTCAAAGTTTATTATAGTTCTTAAAAAAACAACATTGCTCTGAATTAAAAATGTGCTGTTTTCATTAATTTTAAAACATTACTTCAAAGAAAAATGACTTTGCTTTTCTTTAAGGTTATGATATGTAAATTTTCTAAACAGTTTTGCTTTATTTCTGTCGTGTATTTGTTTAAAAATGTTTGCATTTTGAAATAGTATTAGTACGTAGCCTATTTTGTGGCGCACGTGAGTAGGTAGGTAATTAGGTAAATAGGTAATTTTATTCAAATAAAATGGACAAATTGTAGAACTTTTAGAATTTATCCCTATGTAAAGTACAGGCACTAATAATTTAAAAACATACCTATATATATGCATATGTACCCACCTGATAATATCAGGTCTTCTAATTCGATAGAAACATACATTTATGAATGTATTTATATATAACATAAAAAAAGATTATCTAGATACATTTTAATTAAGAAATTATTTTACACAATGACAAATTTCAAAATCAGAGTATGACAAGCGGTGAGACATAAGCATTGAGTGGTCACAAGAGTACGGTTGAATAAACACATATAAAAGCAACGCAAGACCAAGCTGAATCACCGTTACTTGCTTTATTCCCCCAATTAGAAGGACATAAAATACATCAAACTAAGTCACTCATCGGGGGTGAAAGAAAAATGTATAAGGATAATCTGGGCGAGATAACCTCTACTCAAGCGGACCGATGTCCTTAGGCCGAGCGACGCCGCGGGGCGCGCGAAGCTATGGGGACTTAGCGGGATCTCTTAATTTATAGCTTTGCTCTGATTTTAGGTGCAAGTTACAGAATGACGAAGATTGAACTCAAATTGACTTTCTGAAATAAATCTGTATTTAAATAATTATCTATGTTTTAAAGGCGAATGTGTATTAAAATTTAGTTAGTAGTTTTAGTAAAACATTTTTACTGTAAATGCCGTGCGAACATTTTGTCCGCCTGTACGATATTTTTTGATTTAGACATAACGTCGTTTAATATATTCATTGAGATCCAAATTGCCAATATTTCTGTTTACTTCACACTCATCAATAATGCGTTGATGTGGGACTACACAATGTCGTCATTTTGAATTACAATTTCGATTGAGTTTATATTTTATATATTTAACTATTTATAAATTGATAGACGCTAAAATTGCTTGGGTATACCAATTACGTATCATTTTCAACCATTAATCCTCTATAAACGATCATAGTGTTATCGCACTCGCTTCAGCTTATGAATTACACGCAACAAAAATGTTATCTACAGAGTCATAGTGGGTGAAATAATCTGATTTGTCCATTTGCCGGCCGTACGACGGTAACAAACGGTCGGCGTTTCGATTAACAGGATTGCTTTTGTACTCTCATTGCGATTATTGCCAACGTTTATACCCAGAGAAAAAATACCCTAAGTGAATTTATGTTTACCATTTATTCCTGTTAGGTGCAAATGATGTTAGTCTGATAGTTTGTTTCAGTTTGTTGAAGCGCTAGGGAAATTGTCTAGTAAATTATTTGTATAGAAATAAATCTTTATTTTCACGAAAGTAAAGATTATGTTGTTTAGTCTAGAAGATCTTTAGTTTTTTGCTTTATTCCTGGAATATACGATACCAAATAATACTAATTAAATTCCTGTAGATTTATAATATAGCTGTTTCATACTCTCCTAATCCCGCAGAAGAATTCTTTGTGTGGTAGGTGCCATGGATACATATGTTAATGTAAACACAATCACACATGCAAACAAAACTAACTTTGTCGTTAAAATACCGGCCAGAAGTTTAACCCAAAATGTCCGACCTACTTGACGGTCCGGTATGGTGACCGCTCCGTCAAAGAGGGTGATCTAATAGCTGGCTTAGTGCTTATTTTTGTTTATGTCTAAAGGGCTAAAATTTGAAGGCAGGAAATTCATCACTCACTGAAAAGACAAAGCATTCCGAGTAAAACGCAATCAGTGTTACTAATGAGAATTTTGGGTGCTTTTTAATTAATGCTAGCGTTTATCAATGACATATTTCAGGATAACTTCGTACCTTCAGGATCAAAAATCTAAAATTAATCTTCAAAATTAAAATGTTTATCGTTGTTATTAAAATACCTAAGCTACCATGCTTCGCTATTCGTATCTGCCTTTTTAGGCAATTTCTCTTCATAAGTACTTGCAATATTTTGTGACATTTTGTAGTCTTACTAATTTTATAAAATCGAAAATTCATGAGTATGGTTTGGTGGATATGTGGCTTGTTGCTCTTTGGTGCAAAAACTACTTATCTGATTTAGACGGACCTTTACAAGAATATAGCTTATACATCGTATTAACATATGGAATACAATTTATATAAACATTAGGTGATTCGATTATTATATTATAAATTATCGGTAACTAATAGTAACTACAAGTTAGATATGTCTTATTTTTTTAATCACGGGTGAAACCCCAGGCGCACCCAGGTTACAGATGAGATAGGTATGTATTATACAACTTTTCCTTTTCTATTTAGTCTTTTCATGACGCAAATATTCAAAATTCCGTTTGTAGAGCTATTCTCCGTTATTCAGGGAATTTTGGTGAAAAATTTCATGCTTCTTAATTTTACACCAATTCGTTAAAGCTGTGTGTTGTATGTAAGTTAACAACCATTAAATTTCGTTAAGTAGATTTATAACAATTTTCGTCTAAATAATGTTAAGTATTAATTAGAATACATAATCATAATATGTGAAATGCCTATCATAAATACTTTATAATTCCAAAAATAATTTTGTTACTGTTAATGAACATGTCAATTTTATTTTAGTTTAAATTTTATGTTAAAAGGTTTAAATATAGATTTAATTCAACGCTTGGAGCCGTGTTCATACTTTACATTTAAAGGTATCCACAAAGATTAGGTACTTGTTCGACCGTAGTTCAGAAGGTATGAGAATGCTATTAAATTATTAAATGATAAAATCCAATTTGCTAAACCACAATCAAAATTTATTGTAATAGACATTTAAGTGAGTATGTACAATTGTAAACAAAAATTATAACATTGGGTGGTCCTTATTAATAGCCAATACAGCGTAATTCGTTCAGTTGTAAGTATTGTTTATAAAAAATGTATATCAATTTTGCCTATTCCAATAAAATTAATAAAATGATTATTAATTTAATATCGGCCAAAGTTGATCTCGATTCTGATGATCAAAAGGTTGGCGGCTGTTTTACACAGTCTAAGTCACGCCGTGCAGCAGAGCAACACCGCCAGCTTCTTGGGAACTACGTCCCATAGTTTTTTTGTTTCTTAGGCATCGTATATGCAAAATTAATCACTTGTACAATATTAAAATGTCTTGTAAAAAATATCTTTACAGTCTATCGTTTGCCCATCCCGGTCGTACAGCTTGCAAACTATAGATATATTTAAGTGGTAGCACTTATCACATCGCCCCTAGAGTGTCACAAAATCCCGACGCATTTGTAACGAGCCCCGGATTATCGAGTGCCCGGGGCAAAAACAAGGACGGGATACCCCGGAGCAAAACATGGCGTTCAGCGGACATAAATTTGCGACAATGATTCATGATTTGGAAAGTTTTTTACTTGGATTTAATTGCATCTTTTACCCCGGCTGTTCCAAACTTTCTTTCGCCACTTGTGGTCAAACTCTCTTTTACCTCGGTGGAATAGGGGAATCTAAAAGGTTCTATTTTGGTCACTGGAACAGTGTTTCCGAGAAAGTTTCGGATAAAGTGCACTGAGTGGATTTTGTGGAGAATTATATGTATTTGTAGAGAATTATATTATGTTAAAATATAATGTAAATCCTTCCAATAGTAATATCTTTGACAGCTTTCTTTCACCACAAAATTCTTATTTTCTAACTATAAAACTATGGTCTTAAGAAAAAGTGGTATGAAGAAGAGTGGTATGGTGTGGCTGTTACATACCCTCATACCCATCCTAATTTGTTTACTCTCATTAATTGATCCTTAGTATTTATTATCGTTATACATT
>DWRA01004225.1:0-11094 GCA_018250295.1 Spathilepia clonius
CCGTTTTTATAAGTTAAAAACTTGTCATTGGCAAAATGGTCATAAGACCGAGAAGCCATCGTACAACAGAAAAAAAAGCAAAGCAAGTCATTATATTATAGACGTAGGACGTCTAAGAGGCGGCTTATGTCCAGGTGTAGCCCACAAAAGGCTGATGGATGGATAAGGTGTCCAAAATTCAACTCTATGCAACATGCATGCGTGCAAGTTAAACTTAGCGAAATAGCTACGATTAACTTTAGGCGTCTTTTGTTCAAATTACCACCGAATTACGACCACTGCGACGGGCGACTCATTTTAATAAATAGCTGGAATATATTAATATGTATTTCTATTAGAATTGAGATATTACGGAAGTTACTTAGGCCAAGCTGGAGTCTGTGGCCTAAAACATTTTCCAGCCAGTGGGGCCAGTGCTGCGTTGCTAATAAAAATAATGAACTGCGTTCAATTTCAACTAAGAAATACAAATTGGAAATTTAACCAATCATGTAGCCTACCTGATGGCAAGTAGCTATCGCCACCCATGTACATCAATATCTAATCGACCCTAGATAAGATTAGAATCCCACTCGAAGTCAACCACAGATGCCTTGCTATCCCTAAGGTCTAAGTTAGAAAGCCTCGGCTCCTTGAGCACATCCTTCAAACCAGAATATAGTACCACTGTTTTAACTAGGCAGAAAAAGGTGTGACGGTGGTGCCACCGTTATCACCTTTAAAGGTATCTTTTGTAACTAATTAAATATTCAAATATAATAGTTAAATGTTTTTGATTTCTATCTATAGGTCTCGGACGCGTCTGTGAAAGTACACCATTTTAATACTTCATGTAAGCCAGGAACGTCAGAATGACTAGGATATATAAAAGTTAGGTATTGAATTAATTATCTGGTCACTATTTTTATAAAAAGCAATACTAGTAGTAGGTACAAATATTTTCAGTGTTGCTTGACTCCCATTGTAGTAGATAATGCTAGTATAAAAAATATTTTTAGCATTTATTTCACTAGTAGGTAACCTGCCTATTTTCTATTTTGTTGTATTTCAACACGAAAGGACGTCTAGTTACAACAGCATAAAATGTAGTTACAGGATATTAACAGACGTAAGATACAAAATAACAAAAATGTCGGATTATAAAAATGGCGGCAGTTTTTATTTTACTTTTTTGTCTATACCGTTCTTATTTCAAATTTATCGTTTATGTCCTTTTCGTTGTTATAAAAATATATGAGTAAAGAGTATCTATTGTCTACTACTGGTATGTCTGCACCATGGTGCTTACTATTGGCTCCTAGAGGGACCATAAATAATCTACAACCAATTGGAATAGTGTATCACTTTAATGATATGTTTTAGACATACAATCACAATAATATAATGCTTAACATCTAAAGATTATTACTTGTGTTAATATTAGTGCCTTTATGAGTTTAATGAAAATCTACGTGAGAATATTAGAAACCAGGGAAACATTACCATTTATTTAGGTTGTGAACACACCTTATGATACGAGACAAATTTAAACACAGATTCGAATGTAATACTTGAACTTTAATCATACATTTTCTGATTACGTCATATTGTTATACATCAACACACACAAGCATTAGGAAGGTATATTATTATAGGTTTAATGATGCTTCTATGTGTGCACTGGCAAAACGAAACGCTATAAAGTATAGAAAAAAGAAAACATTTTTATAACCGCTAAACTTAATTAAATGATATCAAATTGAAAAATACTCGTTGTTCTAACTTATATCCAGACAGGTATATTGTTTGAAATCATTTTAATCTTAAATATAAACTTATATTAAAATAAAAAATATATACTTCAAAACATACTAAAGCCCGCTGCTGTGTTTATTATATAAACTATTAGGGTCATACATTTGTCTCCTACCAAATCTAAGATTCACGGTTGCGACCTTAGGTGTATGAGAATTCCTAAACTAGATCGAAATTAATTAATTGTGCATCACAAATAGGTGCGCATCGAGTACCTACCACTTCGACAGCCATTTAAAACTACACTCGTTTATAATAGTAAATCTTATGTCGATCGTAAACATCAAAATCATTTCACATTTTACTCTAAACGTGTGCAGAATAATGAAAAATAATATCACAAAACAACACATCACAACCGCCAAAATATAGTAGCAAAAGTAAAATAAATAGGCACAATCATGTCAGTAAACTAATTAATTAAACACGCTTAACTAAAAATGTCTTCCTGCCCTTCTCGCCGTATCAAATCAAATTCGAATTGAAGAAGGAGATACATATATAACAAAACTAAAACCCAAGACGTCGAAAGAGTGAGTTAATTTTTACGTTTAATAGGTAACATTTACTTTCCCGTAGGATTTTTTAAATTCACGACATACACTATATCTACGTCAAAGAAATAAAATGATTTTATCTGGTATGGAATGACAAATAAAGTCTTGCGCAAATGTCGTCCTTACAAATTAGGAAATAAATTACAATAATAAATATTACGTTACACTCGCAACACTACACGCATCATTGAATGACACCATTAGTAAAGTTGTATAAGAAATAGACAATCATCATATGAATATCCAGATATTTTTAGTCAAACTAGACGTGGATTTTAGGTGAATATTTGAGAATATCATGGAAATATTCGCGACTAGTCCACCGTAACCTATGAGATTTCATACCCAATACAATACAATTTACAAGCGGAAATAGAAATGACAGATGAATGATATATATCATTTCGAGGAATAGCTGGAATGCCATCAAGTAAAATGCATCGAAGTACGTTGATTTCAAGATAGAAAGTTGAACGTTACAATTTTGTATTACGACGGTTTTTTGTGAAAGCGTTGGCCTAAACACGGACGGATAGAAAAGCCCTTTTATCCTTATGAAAGCTAACCATTTTAAATTTTATTTAGGGACGTTATATATACGATTTATTTGGGTACTGTAGAAAGGGGAAATTGTGGTCGATGATTCTCTCCTCAAGTTTCTTTTAATATTTGCGAAAATAGGAATTTAAAATTAGTAATACCACACGTACCCAATACCACACAGGACATATGCGAATATCCATACATATATCCTTGCAAATTTCTATCACTTATTTGGAATAAGCATGAAAGTATTTGCTCGCAAGATTTTACTGTATATAGGAAAAACAGACGGGGAAATAATTGGAAAAATAGAACAATTCAGGCAATTCCTTATTAGAAAATGAAGGAAATCAAGTATAAGTTGCGCAAAATATAAACGGATTCCGTAAAGATGTTTTACATTTGTCACTTTTGGAGTTTATTACAATTATCCTCATATGGAGTTTTTCCATTTTTTCGTGTAAAGAAATGTTAAAACAAATTCTCCGTGGCCAAACATTAGTCAAGATACAAAATAATCAATACAAATGTATTCTGGTCATTGTCGTCTTATTTAAATGGTGACCTGTCGTAAATATTTGGAAGTGGATTATTTTTTAATTCCTGTTTCTTTTTGATTCCGTACCTACCTAAGTAGGTACCTGAAAATACAAATTGATAAAAAAATTTGGAGGTTAAAGTGACACGGTGTTGTCAGTTTTAAATAGTCTTACAGAATCCAAACTTATTTAGGAACAAAACTTATGGCCGTTGTCGGGTAATTGTGAAATAGAATTAGGGTTTGCTCTGGAGAAGTTTGTCCACTACGGAGGGGTCAGCGAGAGTGGAGGTGTCGCCAACGTCTGTGTCACCCATGGCGACCTTCCTCAGGATCCTCCTCATAATCTTCCCGGAGCGGGTTTTGGGCAATCCCGACGCATAGTGAATGACATCAGGAGCTGCGAAAGCGCCAATCCTGGAGCGGACCCGTTTCTTCAGGCTGTCCACCAGCTCTATATCAAATTTCACACCCTCGTTAAGGATGATGAAGCAGTACAGAGATTCTCCCTTTATAGGGTGCGGTTTGGAGACCACGGCGGCTTCGGACACCCTCGGTTCCTCGGTCAGCACTCCCTCCACTTCGGACGTGGACATCAGATGGCCGGAAACATTCAGCATGTCATCGATGCGGCCCGTCACCCACAAGAAGCCGTCCTCATCACGCTTGGCACCTGTAACAAATTGCAAATGAAAATCTTAGATTGGACCGAAATTCAAACCTAGATTTCATTAGAATACGTATGGCCCAAATTCTACTAGACACTATATTAAGTCTGACAAATACAGTGCAATAATTAATCTGATATTTCATGATCGAAAAAACTAAACAATTAACTATTTACTATTACTAAAAAAATAATTTTTACTCGCCAATTTTCAAGATAAGTAAATCAATTTTTAAATTAAATAGATAATTTTGAACTAACTAAGCAAAAACTTGAGTGAATTAATTTTCAAACTTGCCTTTTTTCAACTACCAAATTTACAAGATGCCTAAGTCAAGTCAAGTTCACAAAACTCACCGTCTCCGGTGCAGTAATATCCGGGGAACTTTTCAAAGTAGACCCTCTCGTAGCGGCGGTGGTCTCCGAAGAGAGTGCGCATCATGCCGGGCCAGGGCCGCGCGAACACTAGGTACCCTTCTCCAGGACCCTCGATCTTCTTGCCGTTATCATCCAGGATTCTGGGTTCCACGCCGAAGAATGGGAAGCCCTGTTAAAAAAAATTAGGATTAAATACCTACATCAAGTAACCCAAATAATCTATCAACGCACATAAAAATAGGTATGAATGGCAAAGAAAAAAAAGATTTTCTGTTTTCATATTGTGTTTATTTACATCGCCATTGATTGATTTTCGTTTTGTACACGACTGCAAGGAAGGGTTATCTTTTCCGCGCCTATTTATGTTTGTTTGTAATAGATAACCTTTATTACATCATATCTTAGATATCTATAATCGTTAGATAGATAACTACATAGATTTTTATGATACTTATAATGATATCGTCACTTTCGTCTTCATGGCCTGATACCAGCTTTGCGATGCCAAATCTTTATAAAAATCTCCTAGGTTTTTTTTTAAATGGAACAATGTCATTTACTAATTTTATCAGAAGCAAAGTTTAAACAATAATAAATAGTAATACATTAAATATTTGCCATAACCTTATATCCTTGTTTTACATACAATTTAGTAATTTTACATACAGATTATCTATTAATGTAAAAAATAGCTAACAAAAGTAGAAGTTTAAAAGATGACATTTAAACTTAGAAGCTCGTGTATAAGGCTACAAAGAACTCTCTAATCAGAAGCTATTAATCAATTAAAGAACATGGAGGAAAATTAGATCAATAGGTCAAAAATATAAATCCTACAGAACAAGCCTCATTCAATCGATTGCGAAACGTTTTGCTCAGAGCTGACCCCTGACCTACTTGATGTTCTAGAAATCTAGACTCAACGATAATATTATACTTAATACGTAACAGGCGACTGAGATGAAGAAAGTATTTGTGCCAAAGATTCAGAATGTGAGGAAAAAGTTAGCAACGGCACTTAGGCACATAAGATGTCAAAACCATAGATATTAGCGCGGCGAAAAAATTTAATTTGAAACGGTCCACCATATTGGATTTAGATTGATGTCACTAACCTAGTCATGAATTGTCATCCAAATTAAATGCGTTTGCAAATTTTAGCGTAATTATTTGGGGTTAGTTGATTTAATTTCAGTTTGAGTTTTTAGTAACGTTAAACGATAGTAATAATTAAATTACTATTTCGCGCACAAAAATGTACCGTTTTTTTTTTAAATATGTACCTGTCAAATGACGCTTGGATTTTTAAGACGTACAAGTACATAACATTACCTTAACTGTCGAAATCCATGCAGTCGTTTGAAAGATACGAGATAAATTTACAAACATACATTTACAAGATACGCGCGGAAAACCACGCTTCCTTGATTGTAGGGTAATAACACATAACTTTAATAATCTATCTTCTATCTATACTTATAATAAATCTGTAGAGGTCAATTCTGTACATGAAATATATTTCCAAAATAACTATCAGGGGTGATTAGGGATCGATACTGATGCCAAAAATGCAATCAGTAAAATTTTTGTCTGTCTGTATAACCGTTATAGAAACAAAAACTACTCGACGGATTTTAACGAAACTTGGTACAATTATTTTTCATACTCCTGAGCTGGTTATAGTATACTCTTCGCCGGGTCAGGTAGTATCCTAATATAAGTTCTCCTAATATTGGTAACACAGTCCCGACTGTGTTACCAATATTAGGAGAACTAACCTAACCTAACCTAACCTAACCCAACCTAGTGTGAACTGAGACTAACAGGCTAGCCGATATAATATATGTACCTACCTACCAATAATCGCGCTGCTGTATCCTGGTTCAAGGAGAACAGTACCTACTTACATACCACAGTGGTGACGGATCAGTCATTGACTTCACGTAGTATAACTGTCCTACTTGGTGTTGGTGACAGATGTCTATCCGCGAATGACAACACAACATGAGATGCATATCAAATGGGTAATACGTAATATGCTTAAGACGCTTAATAATAGCGCATTTTATCCTAGCAAAACAATTATAATATGCATCGAAGTATGTAGTGAGGAGTGTGATTTAGACCTCCCGCAGTTGTGGAAGCTTGTGTCGTGTGTATCTGTGTCTCTCTTACTCTTTCTCTGTCTCTCTCTCTCTCTCTCTTTCTCTCTCTGTGTGTGTATGTTTGTGTGTCACGTCCAGGAGTGGAGGATAAAAAAGGTCAATGTTATACATACAGCAGCGCCGGGTTTCATAGGAGTCGCGCCGGGGAGGGTGGTAAGCACGTGGCCTCCTGTCTCGGTCTGCCAGAAAGTGTCCACGATGGAGCAGTTGCCGTTGCCAATCAGGTTGTAGTACCACAGCCAGGCCTCTGGATTTATGGGTTCGCCCACGCTGCCCAGGATGCGCAGGGACTTCAGTTCATGTCTGGAAATAACGAAGCTATTAGTAAATGAGCTTACAGTACACCTGATGATAAGTCGTCATGCTGAACTGAAAGATCTGGTTGAAATCTTATTTGAGATAATCACAGATGTGGTCCAAGTTCTATTTGAGACCAGCCTCTTTGCTTTTGATGCGCAGAGGTAGCAATTAGAAAATTGGGGTCGGCTATGGATGTCTTTCTACCTCTAACCACTAAATTGGAATGCCCCAAAAATGAACACTGCAGCTTAACACTGTGGGCATAAGACAGAAATAGGTTTGGTATAATACTAGAAACAATACGAGATCATCATCCTACTAACCAACTTCTTTCAGAAGAATATCTTAACATTCTTCTCGTTTATACAATTTCTAATATCTTTATTATTCATAATAAAAATGATACAACATTACCTCGTTGGATAGCGAGGTAACGTTGCCATGTATATAAATTCTCATAATCTGGATATTTACAGATTTATAAAACCACTTGGACTAGTTCCTCTATTAATTTATCTCTTTTCATTAAACAGGGGGTTGTGAAATGAAATAATGTATATAGTTAAATTTTATACAAAAAGCCGAAAAATCTTCGGCGTACTGAACGCTCGGGTAAAGCCGATCGCCACCCGAAACTTCACGAACGTAGGTTTCGGCCAAATTGAAAGGTTTATTCCCTGCTTTTGGCCGAAACTTGGCCGAATCCAAACTTTTGGTCGTTTACGCGTAAAAATTCCTTCACGTTAGAAATCGGTGTGGCTGGTTCTTCCCGGTCCAATCATATTAGTTAAAACTGTTGTACTCGATTCAAAATATGTTTCTAAATTCAATTCATTTGTCGTTCTCAATCCGAACAATATTATTTGTACGCACAATATCTCTGCATGTTTCCCATATCACTGTCATGCCGCATGATACTTAATTAAAAGTCCAACGAATCGGGTTCATTGAGAACTATACATATATAATGAGTTTGGGCAAAGAGTATGTACGTAGGCAGTTGTTACATAAACAAATATATTTACGTAAATTCCATTTGATGTTTTAGTACCAGTTTTAGTATCCTTACCGTGAGTTTTTATATTTAACGACTCAATCGTCGTTAACGAGTTGGCCCATAGTTCTCCTAGCAAAATCTTTAGTTCCGACACGTTCCGCAGAGAGGTGTGTAGGGCAACTCTTTAACGGCGATCGAGTCGCTAAACGTAAAATACTGACACTACAGGTAAAGTTGCTTCTGCCGCAGTTGTCTATAAATCTTTAGAATTTCTTTGCCAAATAGCGGATGTTATAAGGAGTAACTTAAGCAACGTTTACTTTAAATGTGTTAGGGTTTAGAATATTCAATCCCGCGAAATCGAATGCGAGCACACAATTTTAATGAATGAATGAATAATTGTTGAAGTTACAAAATTTTGGTTATACGTAGATCACGTTACATTTTTTTAAACGCAGAAAACGCTTTATACACTCATAGCCCCACACTAGGATTCCCTGTGTCGTGGGCGCCATGGACACACACAAAGACAAATACACTAACACCCAGACCCAGAACAGAAATCTAAATTCATCATTCAGATATCTGGCTGACCGGGGATCGAACCCGGAACCCACTGCGAGACTGGTATGGTGACCGCTCCGCCACGCGGTTCGTAATAACGCATTTTAAGATCAACGTTAATTGGACCTACTTATGCAAACAGGAACCAATCCACATACATGCCAAAATCATAAAAAATTTTGATGATTTTCAGTAATATTATATTTATATAAATAGAAAAAATTACTTTGGGCAATATTGTAAATAGATTTTATTAAAAATAACCTAAAATTTTACAGTATACAAAACTTTGACAAAATGTACTTTTTCTCAACACTGGCGTTGTGTGGGTTGGTTCCTGTTTGCATAAGTAGGTCCAATTGGACGTATCTTGCACCGTAACAAGTAATCAGATTGAAAGTTGTATTAGATAACACTAATCTTTGGTTATCTTAAGTACCTACAACATTACGAATCCTTTTAAGGGCAGTAGTAACTTGAATAGTAAAAGATTGCGTGAAGTTGAATAGTTTACTAAAGATCGAAATTTGACAATTTCTTTGCCAAAAATTGTCAAATGAATGTAAACTAAATGATCTTTGGTAGGTATTGAGTGCATTGATGAATATCAGACGATAGTCGTATTAGGAATGTTAAATCATTGCATAATTTTATTTTATCGACATCTTATAATATTGGCTGAATACTGTTTTGTTAATTAATAAGAATAATAATAGAAACGGCTTTGTTCAGTAATATATTGTATTTGGTACGTTAAAATCATTGCATAGTTTTATCTTATCAGCATCCGCCTTAAAATGTTGGATGAAGAATTCTTTGCTAATTGATAAGAATAATAATAAAGACAGCTTTATTAATTAATATCGGGTAATACTCGTATTTCGTTAAAATTATTGCATAGTTTGTCGTATCAGCATCCGTCTTAAAATATTGGATGAAGAATTCTTTGCTAATAAGAATAATAATAAAGACTGCTTCGTTAATTAATATCGGGTAATACTTGTATTTCGTTAAAATTATTGCATAGTTTTGTTTTATCAGCATCCGCCCTAAAATATTGGATGAAGAATCCTTTCATAATTAATAAGAATAATAAAAAAGACGGCTTCGTTAATTAATTTCGGGTAATACTCGTATTTCGTTAAAATTATTGCATACTTTTGTCTTATCAGCATCCGCCTTAAAATATTGAATTAAGAATTCTTTGATAAGATAGAAGAATAAGAATAATAATAAAGACGGCTTCGTTAATTAATATCGGGTAATATTTCGTTAAAATTATTGCATAGTTTTGTCGTATCAGCATCCGGCCTAAAATATTGAATGAAGACTGCTTTGTTAATTAATATCATTTACTGAGACTGCTTTGTTAATAGTTTATAATATTCTCATTTAGTATGTTAAAATCGTTGTTAAGTTTTATCTTAACATACATCTTAAAATATTGGATGAAGACATCTTTGTTGTTGGAGGGACATGAGATTCGTAATTATGTCGAGATGATTTGACCTAGTTGTTAAGCGGAGGCCTGCGCAGGTCCATCGGCGCTGACTCTGTATCAGTGATGGCCAGCTCTATCTTTATCTATCTTTAATCTGTATATGTTTCATAGGAACATATGTTTGATAGAAACGTAATGCACAAAGATATAGTACACATTTTGAACATGTGAATATTTGGTTGGCATAATTTTGAATAAATGGCGGAGAAAAATTCAAAACTATTAGCTTTTTCAGTGTAACTCATTCTGAATAAATACCTGGAAAAATTCGGAATAATCAGATTTTTAGAGATATATCACTCATTTTCAATAAATGGCATAGAAAAAATTAAATTAATCAGAATTTCAGTGACACATAACAAAAATTCATAATAATCATAAATTACAATAAATATCGAGCAAAACATCACAAATTTTGATTTAATGCCAATGAAAAAATGTTATTCCTAAAAAATGCCGTAAGCGTTATCGTGCCTACTTTTCAAATTTATCATTCATACGAGTGTAGGCAGATACAATCTTAGATTGCACGTGTAAACCTACATCGCAGAATAAAATAAAGGCCTAGCGTTCATAGACACGTCAGTCAATTTAAACATGAATGATAGAATACAATAGACATTAGATACATTGTATTGAAACAAAGGTCATATACTGTCACTTAGTCATAAAGTTTGTAAAAAGTTCTTCCAAAATTGATTGCCGATATCCTTTGGTTACTCTCCTCATTGTTTGCTTTGAAGGTGGTAGACCCTTTTGTGGTTTGACTTAGCCAGCGCCACTGCTACACATATTTCTGCCTAATACCAACAGTGTGAAGCGCCAATTTAGTGGTTTGGAGGGTGTGGTAAGGGAGATACTTATCAGGGGTGTTATAACTTACTCCTCTGGGTAGCAAAGCTCTACAGCTACCTCAGGTAGGACTCTAATCTTGGGTCGATTACCAGGGGAGGCAGTAGCCACTTACTATCAAGTGGACTGCTTGCACCTTTTTTTTATACGATGGAGTAGCAAACGAGCATGCAGTCCACCTGATGGCAAGTGGCAACTGCCGCCCATGGACATTTGTGGTCCACCCTAAATAAGACCA
>DWRA01004226.1:0-11094 GCA_018250295.1 Spathilepia clonius
CAAACCAGAAGACAGCAGCGCTTAACACTGCTGTTATTAGGCAGAAATAAGTTTGGCGGTGGTGCCGCCGGAGTCGAGCTACAAAGGGTGCTACCACCTTTAAACCTTTGCTTAATTGTACACAGTGGTATCGCTACTTATACTACGGTGCGGTGAAGGAAAACGTGAAAAATCTACATACCTACACTCTTTGAAAAGAAAAACTGTACGGAGTCTACTAACTCACGGTTGGGAAGTGTGGTGTACTATTTCCTAATTCCTATGACTAAGAAAGGAGACGCGTGCCCAGCAGTGGGACAGTTAATGGGCTAACGACGATTACAATGCAAAGCCAAATTTATACGCCAAATGGTTTCGAATTTCGTCATTTTTGTACTGTTTTAAAATATTTAAAACGTTCTCGTGTCGCTTTTCCCAGTACTGAGGCGGGACTTTTGGAATTACTTTAACAGCAAGTGTGTAAGTCTCATCCATTTTAAGCTGAGCTAAATGACCACTGACAAGAATTTTGAAGCCGTTCGGACTAACTTTCATTATTCGGGCCATTACTCCACAAACTTGTTTAATTGTCTTCGTGAATTCACAGTAAAAACTATGATAAAACTTCTTTCTATCCACCAGTTTTTTGACAAGTTTTCCTATCTTCTTCGCGAATGCATCGGCGACTTCAAAGACACATGGATATGGAAATTCAGAGCACCTATTATGACCGAAGTGGTGTAGATATATTACTCTTCTGCTTTTAATGTACAATTTTAGATTCCACGTCAGCAAATATAATTCTTCTTGTGGCAAGGCCTTTGAAAATTCAGTGAGCAAACGTCGGTATATCAGAGTAACGTTCAAATAAGGCCCAATACCAACGCAAGTCTCGTCATGGAACGTGGACAAAAAATTACTGCAAAATTGACGAGTTGTATGAACACCTTTATCTTGATTATTCCACGTCTGCAAACATTTTTTAAGGATATCTATAGCTAATTCTAGGCCTGGATCCTTCCAGTTCGCTCGCTTCGAAGTCGCGATATACCTAGCTGTAAGGTCCCATTTCGCTTTAATAAGATCTCCCACTTCTTTAGAATCATAAGTAAGTGCAAGTTTGTTATCGTACAATACCGTCTTTACGTGTTCGTCGATGATGCGTTCTCGCACGTTCTCTCTATTTGTCGAATATATGTTTTTTTTCATGTGACGTATCACACTAGCCTTGCGAACTAAATTTGTTTTCTTATCGGAAAATTTGCTCATTGTTTTCCAGGCGGTTTCCATATAATCGCCTCTAAAGTCTGTAGGTACGTCATCGGATACCAAAAGATCAAATATGTCTCCATGATCTTGTTCATTCAGGTCCGCTGTATACAATTTCAAAATTTGATACAATTCCTTTTGGGAATAACCATCTTCGTCTACCATTCTCGTGAACAATTTTTTATACAAAAGCAGTCGTAAAGATACATTGTTTGTTTTGTTCCACACGTTTAGAATAACCTTGGCTAAATCGGGTGCGCTAAAACACATAAAAGCCAGACGCAATCCGTGCTTCTGTATTGAAACTGGTGAGTCTATTATCTCGTAGATGAATTTAAAGGCTTCAGCCAAGGGTAGTTCTGCTAAGTAATTGTTAAATATCGGTAAACAAAAACGTACATAATCTCCTGTAATGTATTTAAGAATATGTGGTAGGGGAATAGCCGGTTTTGAAAGATAAGATAAACGGCAGATAGCTTTTTGCATTTGTAGTAAAAAATCATCTATTTCTCCGTATTCGATTTTTTTGTTTTCCGGCACATATTTTTCAAGCAAAGATATTTTTGATTTTTCGTCTCCTAACAAAAATACGCCTGCGACAGCCATTTTTATATTTCTATACACCCGAATATAGAATGGAGCAGCCTTCAGTGACTCAAAGGATTCCAAAAAATATTTTAAGTACGCTTCAGCGACATCATTAGGAAAATATACTTTTATTTTTTTGAAGAAGCGAGTCAGTCTAAATGGCCACCTATAGGCATTACATTCAACTTTTGATACGCTCTCGATGGCTTTTCCTGTATCGGTTTTTAGTAAACGAATAAAATCTTCTTCAGTCATTGGTACAAATTTCTCTCTCAATGCGGGATGCTCGCGGTACATATCCAAATTAGAATTCATATAATTTAATACTAATTCAGGGCATTCTTTTTCATTTCTGTTGAAGCACCAAATTATGTTCCATACAAGACATATTTCTTCGCAAATCTCGTCTTTGACTTTCTCGTCTAGCGGTTTTTCGAGTAATTTTTGTACCCTATTAGCGTAATAATTCAACCAGTATTTGATAACTACGTAACGTCTTTCCTCGGATAGTGCCTCAATGATTTTACAAAAAAGAAAAAAGTTGCGCTCGAAGTCAATATACTCTTCAAGATCATCTGAAAATTCTTTGTTGTTAAGTATGTGGTATATCATTGATCTCATTATGTATTCTTTAAGTTTCCAATTTGTCATATGTGTGGAATATACTTCTAAGCTGTAAAACAAACTGTTCAATGGAGTCCAACAGTCACTATCAAAGACGTAGATATCATGTTTTGTGACGACCGCGTCTAGAAAACTCATCTTGTGCTCTTCACTTTCGTTAACGTGCCTATCATAATAATAATTTAACAAAATTTTCAAGTCCTCTTTGCATTTGGCGCTATCAACAAGAATGTTAACAATTTCAGACCTTTTGTCGTTGTCAGGAGTTAAAAATATATATTGTTTGATTCCTACAAATGCTTTGTCAAAATTAACAAACTTGTACCAAATGTAGTCGTTTCCGCTACCGAATAATTCGTCCTCATTTTCTATATGACGCAAAGCCCATGCTTCCTTTTCTTCAGCGGTCAACATTTCAAAATAGTTCAGATTATAAAACTCAATATTCATTTCAAATGATTCACCTTCATATTTGGAAGAAAACACTTGTTTCAGATATGCAAATATTTCAGTTGATGGTATCAAATCTAATATGAATTTGTACGAATAATAAAAATCTATGGACCAAAATTGTGAGGATTTGCTTGGCAATAATAATACCGCAATTTTTTTAACATCTTCGCTTACGAAGTTTTTTACTAACATACTTTTATTTAGTTTGTTTATATAATACATAGCATGTTTCCAAATTCGATGTTTATGTCTTTTTAAGATGTCTCTTGAGATTCTAAGACCTAATCGTGATAGGCTGTTAGGTTCTATGTCATCCTTTACATCATACTTTTCTAATATGTCTAAATAATCATCCATAGACACAAAATATAAGAAACGGAGTTCGTGTACCACACCTTGTACATGTTCTTCGTCATGCATCTCAATATAAGCAATAGCGAGCGATATTGAATTTCCAATAAAAAATTTAAGACGTTTAGCGTCGTTAAAATAGTAAAAATAGTCATCTCCCTTAATTAAATCCATTTTAAAGGACTCTGGAGTATACATTAGAAATTTCAGTGCAAAATCCGTCAACTTTACGTTAATACAATATGAATAAAAACAGATAACTCTATCTTCATTTCTGATATGCAAGGATATTGTCGAAAGCATCTTCTTCTTCATCCTCTGAGACATATATGGGAATATGTGATAATGCAGGTAAGTAGGGTTTATAATGTTTGAGAACTTGTCATCATATATCCACGGAAATTTAAGCGCTCGTGTTACGTATAAGTTATTTCCACTTTTGAGCATCTCTAGAATGTAATCTAAATCTTCATTTCTCGATGCTAGATCTATTTTGAACAGTTTGTCAATATCCGACTCCTCGTCTTCATTCTCATTATTATAATAAGATTTATTACCTGCAGCTTCTGTTACTTTCAAGTTGAATTCACGATGTTTGTCTCCAAGATTTTTTCCCGTCAGGATCAACATTTTGAGCCTGGAAAATTAAATTAATAATTTTCTAAATGTTATCACTATTTGGTTTTCACAACAAAACAATGGAGTAGCTAATTAAAAACAAATGTAGCTTACTTCTAAACAATTATGAAACTAAAGTATACAGCACAATGTAAGTCGCACACTGTAACGTTTGAAAGAATGTATTAAAATAAACCGCAATCATGAATAAAACAGAAGAGGAAAAACCGAAATAACACTGTGAACTCTAAACTTGACATTATTTGCAATGAATCATAGTTATTTATTCAAACAATCGTACACGTACACATTGGGTTAACCCGACGTGATAAGCAATCGGTAAAAGTATTACGAAATATTTCAACAGAAGTGTGACGTCACAAAGAATTAACGGTCCAGATTTTATATCACATATAGACCTACTTATGTAAATAGGAACCAATCCACACACATTCGAAAATCATTAAAAATATTGATGATTTTCAACAACATTATATTTGTAAACATAGAACAAATTATTTTGTGCAATATTGTAAATAGATTTTGTTAAAAATAACCTAAAATATTACAGTATACAAAATTTTGTCAAAAATGGCTTTTTCTATAAACTGTAATTGTGTGGATTGGTTCTGTTTTGCATATGTAGGTCCATATAACAGTTTGTATTCGGTCATATGAAAATTATATCCCAGGCATTCTAACTTTGTGTTCAGGAATAGCAACGCTTCTGTGGTCGATCTCAGGTAGGGTTATAATCTTATCTAGGTCGATTACAGAAGTCCATGAGCGGCAGTTGCTTAAAAAGATGTACCTAATAAAATTCAGGCACCTATTCTGTCACTACCTACGATTTACAGACAAATGACAATAATCACATAAATTAAATAAGTTATTTGATCTATAAATGTGATAGCCTAATGGTTGAAACTCGGTCTTTTGATTGAGAGGTCCGAATTGACTTATTATGTATGTATTAGAAATTATTTATCACTTGATTTAAGGTGAAGAAAAACATCGCTAGTAAATCTATAAGTCTGATATTTCTTAAAAAAAAGAAGTTCTCAAAGGTTTCTGAAGTGACGCGGTGAACTACGGCCTAATGCCTCTTCACTCTGAATAGAGACTCGTGCCCAGCGGTGGGACAGTAATGAGTTAACGACGAAGTTATTTCACCAGTAGGTATAGGCAACTAATTCAATTTTATTTATATGTTATTACTTATTATATTAGGTATAGAGAGATATCAGTATATTTTTATTTCTTGCGCATTAACAAGCTTATCTGGATTATTCTTGTAAACTTTATCTCGTAAAAGGTGATCCTGGTGACCCAAAAAGCAACCTTTGGTCTAAAGTGTTATTAATATTTAGTGACGAAGAATAATAAAGCCGCTAACAAAATTTTATCGCACGTGATTGGTTAATCAGTGTAAAATAGTAACGTTTTCAAAATGTCATTATACTCGTATATACTATTTATTATTTAACCTAACAATAAGGCAGACGGTCTACCCGATGGAAAGCTGTCACCGTCACCTATGGACACTTGCAATACCACAGGATTCGTCAATGCATCGCAGGCTTTGAAGGAAAGCTCTTTTTGTAACTTGTTTGAATGGCCCCATGTCTTAGCGCTTGGGGAATATCTCAGGAGGAAGTTCATTCCACATCTTTTACTTTCCTATCACGAACGTAGTAGGTTTCAGTTTAGTTTAAACTCTACCGCTACGGCATTGGATACTTCGGAGAGGTATAAACTCTTCTTTAAACATCTGCTGTTGTAAATATCAATAGGCGACGGCAACTACTTTTAACAAGCCCTTGCTGCTTTATTTTTAGGCTTGATCAAAAAATATCCCGAAGGAACTTTTTAGCTTAGATTAGACTTACGATTTATCAGAATCAGTTCTGGGAAATAAGGTTAAACATCATGCAAACAAAATTTTATGTATGGGGAGGATAAAAAAACTATGTTTTAATTGCCCGATTGTAATATAATATACACAGAATTTCCACAAATTAACTATGAATAACACAACAACTGACGGATTCTTCAAATCTTAATCATAAAGATAACCTCTGACGCAATTGTCTGACGCTACATACTTCTCATACAAGAAACTACGGATTTCCTTATCTTCGTGTATTCTTATCTTTCTTATAGCTTTTGCGTGTTCTTCATCCCAATTACTAGACGCATCTGTTGGCAACATCATAATCGCAATAACGTGTGTCTCATTTATTTTGATGTCTGTTAAAGTTTCGCTGACATAGTAGTAATAACCACTATGCGCCTCACTGTAGTAATTGCAAATAATATATCCAACACCGTTAACAATACTTGCCATTGAATCATATAAACAATGGTAAAAATTGTCTTTTCCTACCAGCTCTATTACCAAATTAGCAACTTTTTTGCCAAATTCATTACACACTTCCTTCACGGACTTACATGTATCGCCTTGCATAATTTGTCTACACGCTATGTGTAACTTCAATTCCCACATAATTAAATATGTTTCTTCATTTTGCAACGATTGTCGCAATGTGTTAAGCACGCATCGATAGATGGGTACCATGTGCCCACAACGTTCTCTAGTCATAGGGTCCTTTTCAAAGATCATTTTGACAAAGTGTTGAATAAATTTACGCATCACATAAATATTTCCGTCAATAACATTCCACAACTCAACACATTTAGTCATAATTATTCGTAATAACTCTAAACTGCGTTGCTTTTCTGCTTTATTACGGTCCCTATCTCTGCCGTGGTCAAAAGTAACTATATATTTAACAGTTAGGCTCCATTTCGCATCAATTAGTGCTTGTATTTCATTAGTATCATACCATCTTTTAATATTTTTCATATATAATATCTCATTTATATGCTCATTTATAATATGAAGGCGAATAAATTGTCTTTGAACGTAATATAATATATTATGTTCTATGTATCTAATTACACTAGTTTTCCGTGTCGAATCGAGAGCCTTATCCGAGAGTTTCCTAACAGATAACCAAGCAGTTTCAATAAAATCTCCTTTGAATTGATCCGGCAAAGCTCTAGACACTAAAAGAGAATAAATATCATCGTGATCATCGTGGTTAAGCTCTGCAGTGTACAATTTTAACACTTCATATAATTCCTTCTGACCGTCTCCATTTTCTTTTAACATTCTGCTAAACAATCTTTGGTATAATATCTTTCGTATTGACACATTTTTAGTTTTCTTCCACGTGTCTACTATAACGGATTTTAAGGTGTCCACGCTATAACAATCGAAAGCAAGTCGTAGACCGTGTTTATGAATTGATACTGGAGCATCGAGCAAAGCTTTAGTTAATGCTTTGACACACACCCAGTTAGCTCGATAATGATTCACCATTGGTAAGCAATAATGCACGTAGTCTCCGACTACGTATTTAAAAATATGAGACAATGGAAGATATGGTCGTGAGTGATAAGCTAAACGGCATATGGCTTTCTGAACTTGTAGTACACGCCTATCAATATCCATATGATCTATTTTAGGAGTTTCGGGAACATATTTTTCCACAAACTTTTCTTTAAAATCCTTATCTGCTAAATAAAAAACGCCGACCACAGCCATTTTAATATTTCTATATTCACGACGTCCTTTTGGCACATCTGATAAGTATTTTATAAAATACTGTAAATATTCTTTTCCAACATCATTTGGAAAGTAGACTTTTAATTTTCGAAACAAACTAGAAAGCCTAAAGTTCCATTTGTAGGCACTGGTTCTAATTTCAGAAATACCTTCAGTGGCCATTTGTAAATCTTGTTTTAACCAACGCAAAAAATCTCCTTCGGTCTTTTTTAAACATTTTGGTTTATATTCTTGGTAACTTTCATAAATATCCACATTTGAATTTACATCGTCGTGAGCGATTGTGGGACTTTTGGGACCCTCCTCATAAGAATCGTCGTCTTGTTCTACATCATCGTGTGATGGGTCTGTTACAGAATTTATTTTGCCATCATGGAAATTTAACAAATAATTAACGATGACAGTATTTCTCTTCTTGGTTAAATCATAAATTGCTAAAGGATATCTGACGTATTTTATATATTCCTGAAGTGCTTCTGGTAATTCTTTATTGTGGAGAATATGGTAAATCATTGAAATTTCTTTGTATTGTTGTCTTACGGTAGGTCCCGTTGAGTAAACTTCTAAGCTATAAAACAATTTGTCTAATAATGTCCAACATTCCTCGTTGAATGAGTATATGTCATGGTGCTCGACTATCTTGTTTATAAAGCTCTCTTTATGTTCTTCCTGTTCGTTGACATGCCTTTGTAAATAATACTCCAACATTTTTGCTAAATCATCTGGATTTCGAACGGTTCGAGGAAGTATGTTTACGATTTGCGACCGTTTATGTTGGTCTGGAGTACGGGAAATATAGCATTTAATGTCAGCGAATGCTTTGCTAAAACTTACAAATGTATACCACATAAACATTTCTATTTCTGGTATATCTTTATCGCGTTTAATGTGGTGTAATGCCCACTCTTCTTGTTCGTCAGTAGTAAGCATATCATAATATTCCAATGTATAAAACTCAATATACATTTCAAATGATTCACCATGATATTTGGAATTAAATATTTGTTTCAAATACGCAAATAATTCGCTTGTAGAAATTTTATAAAAAAGGAACTCGTAAAATTTACGAAAATTTAAAGACCAAAAGTCTGCGGCTGAAGGCGGTAGAAGACAAGCTGCAAAAGACTTAACATCTTCGCCTGTAAGATACCTGATCAATACATTTCTATTCAGTTGGTTTAGGTACACAATAGGGCATTTAATAACTCTATTTTTATGGTTCTTTAAAATGTCTCTTGAAATTCTTATCCCTAATTCTTGAAAATTACTTTCAGTACATCTTTCCAAATTATTTAAATATTCTTCATTTGATACAAAATATAAGTAACGAAGGCTGCGTAACATTACAAAGTTATCAGAATTGTACATAGTTGACATGTAACTTCGAGCAAGAGCAATAGACTTGCCAATAAATTGTTTTAGATATTTTGATTCTCTAAAATTATGAAAATTATGTTTATCCCTCATTACAAACGATTTAAATTCATCTGTCGTGAATACGAGGAATTTATATGCATATTCTGTCATTTCAGTTTCTTTGCAATACTCATAAAAATCTATAGCCCTTTCGCCGTTTCTTAGATTTATAGATATACTCGTAAGCATCTTCTTCTTCATTTTTTTCGACATTTTAGGAAATATATTGTTTTCAAGATAGGTTACATTTATGTAGTTGGAGAATTCATCATCATATATCCATAAGCACTTAAGCGCTCGCGTAATATGAAAAGCATCACCACTCTTCAGGACTTCCAAAATGTAGTCAATCTTCTTATATCTCGACGCGAGCTCAATTTTAAATAGTGTATCGGCGTCACATTTATCTTCCTGGGCCTTCACTTCGTCGAAGTTAATTTTATTGTCAACGGCTTCACTAACTTTAGCATTAAGGTCCCGGTGCCTCTCTCCAAGATTATTTCCCGTAAGGATAAGCATCTTCTATTTGGTTAATCCTATAAAATAAAATGAAACCGATTATAACTATGTTATACTTATTTATGACTTTATATGATAACTTTTCACCAAATGAATAAGGAATTGAATATTTGAAATAGCTATTATTTGTAAATCTTGTTTTAACAAACGCAAAAAACTCCTTCGGTCTTTTTTAAACATTTTGGTTTATATTTTTCGTAACTTTAATAAATATCCACATTTGAATTTACATCTTCGTGAGCGATTGTGCGACTTTTGGGACCCTCCTCATTACCCTCTCCTATTTACAGCTGTAAATATTCAAAATTTACACATTCTCAGTGCTTACGTATTTACGATGTCATAGATTGTATTGTATTGTACATGTTTTTAAAAGGGAGAAGTTAATGTGATGGCCCTATAGTTGGATAATCATTTCAGACATTCTTCCAAATAGACTAAACTAAACTTGGCGAGGCATTCCAACTTAGTTCTCAGGGTTAGTAGCGCATCTGTAGTCAACTTCAGTTGGGATTCTGGTCTTGTCTGGGGTGGATCACAAATGTCTATGGGCGGCTGTTACCACTTACCATCTGGTGGACTGCATGCTCGTTTGCTACTCCATAATAAAAAATAAGAAAAATAGAATGAACTATATTCTACAGTAATCTATCGAATCCCTTATGTTTTAAAATAAAAAATCGAATTATCTAGTTTGCTCAGTACGTCTATATGCAACTATTTCTATTATGTAGCCGACCTCACGTAGGGCTCTAATTTCCAAGGGCGGCAGTTGCCATTTATCATCAGATGGACATGCTCGTTTGCAAAAATACTTTACGACACGGTACATAGGTACAACAGTAATAAAATAAGTATGGATGGGTAAAGTAGATTTTGTACGTAAATCAGTATGTGTAAATTACTTCGTGCGGATTATTAATTAAGTCGTTTAGAGTACTTACGTTCTTAAAACTGTATAAAAAATTTAAAATAAACTCACGGTATTATTTAACACAAAATTTAAAAACACAGCTGTTACCTCCTAACGGCAGAGCGTTTTTAAGACGAATGAATAGTTCTTAATGAGTAACTAGCAAACGATAAAATAACGCTGTTAAAATGACTAACGCAGATTATTTTTTATCATCCAAAGAAAAAGACAAAATAATGGTCAAAACACTGATAACATTGGTGACCTAAAGCGAATTTCTGCATTTGCAATACTTAAAAATAATTTACTATTAATATTTTACTTATTTAATGAATAGCTATACTCCTTCGCTTCCCTTGTAATTTTAATAAAGTTTATTAGGCTTGGCAAAGGGAGATTTCCCGCCTACAGTATCAAGTTGGAACTTTTTTTTAATTTGATGAAGTAGCAAACGAGCATGGAGTCCACCTGATGGTAAGTGGCAACTGCCGCCCATGGACATCTGTAATCTACCCTAGATAAGACTATAATCCTACCTGAAGTCGACCACAGACGCGTTGCTATCCCTGAGGGCTAAGTTGGAATGCCTCGGATTCCTTCCCTCCCTACCCTTAACACACCCATCAAACCAGAAGATAGCAGCGCTTAAAATTGCTTTTATTAGGTAGAAATAGGTGTGGCTACCGAAGTGTAACTACAAGGGGTTCCACTACCTTCAAGCCTTGCCTTGTTT
>DWRA01004227.1:0-11092 GCA_018250295.1 Spathilepia clonius
AGATTTTTAACAAAAAGCTATCTAAAAATTTTCTGTCTATTTATTTGCTTCGGCTAATCTCCGGAATGTGTGGACCTATTTTCACTGGACTTTTACTGGCACAGCGCTGATGTTATGAGTGACTTAGGCTACTTTTATTATAGAATATGTATTAGGGTTCTGCGCAAAAAATAGAACCCATAAAATCATCGACGCACGGCCCATTTTGTTAAAATTGCTAAAGGTATTCAATTTAGGTTATATGTAATAAAAAGCCCCAAAAATCTATGTATATAAAAATCAATTGCTTTTCGTTAGTCACGCTAAAACTCGAGAACGGCTGAACCGATTTGTCGAATTTTAATTTTGAATTATTTGTAGAAGTCCAGGGATAGTTTATAAGGTAAGTAAATTTAAAAAAATGATATAATTTTAGTAAAAACAACAATTTAGGTATTAAGCTTTGATACATTATTTAATTCTAAGGCTGTATGAAGTTTGCCGGGTCAGCTAGTATGTAATAAAAAGTCATGTTACGTTTTTTAAACACGGAAATCGGATATCGCGGGGCACAACTAGTGGTATCATATAATTTGACTTCGGTTGTCGGTTGCGTAAATTGTAAGAAACTCGATATTGTAATTGCATCAATTAGAGTAACTCTTTGCAAAGTAATTATCGGTAACTAAAACTCTAAATGCCAAATGGATGGCAAAAAAATAACCTGCTTGGAATTCCGAGGCAAAAACGTGGGTGTCTCGCAAGTAGGCAGCAAACGTGTGTTTTGATTGATCCAATACAATACTACGTGCGCATGCTCCGGATAAATAATTTTTTTGTAAGTACATATGTACTTTTTCCGTTAATTTACAAAAAAAACAACGTCAATATTTATTAGTCTATGATGGATTTGTAAGTAGAAGGTATTTTTGGCGGTTTTATTTTAAAATATCTTTGAGTTTGAACTGAAACTGTAGTTAATTATAGCCTAATATGTTGTTAATACTCAAGCTTGGGCTCTTTTGTTTAGAGTTTACTCTATTGTTCTGCTATCCTAAAGTTGAGTTGCTATGTTAAAGGCGGAAGGACCTTTTGTGATTCGACTCCGGAAGCATCATCGCTACATCTATTTCTGCATTATAACAACAGTTAAGTGCTACTGTCTTCTAGTTTAGAGGGTGTGGTAAGGAAGACACACTTAATCGAGGTGTTCAAACTTAGTCCTCAGGATCAGCAACGGTGTGGCCATCCTCAGGTGAGACTCTAATCTTATCTGGGTTTGATTATAGATGTCCATGGGCGGTTATAACCTCTTACCGTCAGGTTTACTGTGTGGTCATTTGTAACTTCTATCATGCAAAATCTATAGTGTAGTTTGTACAAGACAAGGTTAACCATCAGGATGGTTAGTACTACCAGCTTATCTTTGAGCATTAATTACCACAATAACATCAAATTAGAAGTCCACTGAGCAGAAGCTCTGAACATTTTTACATTTTTGGGGAGTACAAGAATAAAAACTTCTAATTTTGGTCGCAGAAATGACGTCTAAATTTCTCTACGATAAAACCCAAAATAGTAATATAATTGAGTAAATTGTAAATTGCTTATAATTGAGTAAAATATATTCATACTAAAAGCAATCTTCAATCAACATAAAACGTGCACAGTAGACACAGGTAGCCAGACATATCTCGTATTTATCTGACAGTACACGGCACGCTTAAGATGTTATCTCATGAACGAATGTTAGTTTTGTAATGTGTGTAATACACGTATGAACATGCGTAATTAAGTAGCCTGTTATTTTAATAATTATGACGAATTTTGTAATTTCTTCGATAATTTACATGTGTAATTATTAAATTGTAGGCTAGTGCAATAATTTGGTTGGTTGGTTGGAGGTAGGAATGCCTTGAGTAGGCTGTGACAGTGAAAAACGCGAAGGTCGCACGACCGTACCGATTTTTGCGAGTCGATTGTATACAGTCGTAACAGTTAAACAATAGCAAGCAACAAATTATCAACTTTCCATTCCTGGTTCCATTTGATTTTTTTTTAAATACACGTATCTACTGGATTTTCTATCCGTTTAAAATTGAAAGCGTCACCTGGACACTGAATCGTAACCTACCTCCATACATAGAATATAAGTCCTATTCGAAATCGGTCTTATGCTCTCTTGGGGAAGGTCCGTAACATAAGCTCCTTAATAAATTATAAAGTGAGCATAGAGTGCAAATTATCGATATTTGATGTACACTTGCTATAACGGTAACGAAAAACATCGTTAGAAAACCTATATACGTAGTTTCTTAGAAAAAAAAGTTGACAATGGTATATGAAGTCTATCAATTGACATTTGGCTAGCATGATATAATATGCCCTACCCCTCTCGCTACGGGAGGAGACCCGTGCCCTACAGTGAGACAGTAATAGGTTGAGGATGAAAATACAATTTTGAAAACAAAACTTTTTCATTTGGATCAGTACTGTAGCGTAGGTATGACTAGTAGTTTTCTAACACTGGAATAGAATAATTTAAGCGATTATTTTGATTATCAGTTATACAACTTAAGTTTATATTGAAATAAATATTAATATGATGCCTATTAAAATCCGTATTCTACGTCTGTACTCTGTACGTTTACATAGAATTGACAGTGAAAAGCTGCAAAAAACGTAAGGTTGTTTCCAAAGTCAAATTCCATGTTAATTTACTAAGGTCAAACCGTTCCATATGCAGGAACCACCTGCTTAATAAATTGAAAGGTAGATCCGTACTCGTTATCATTAGGTACCTAATAGTCTGCAAAGCTTATTAATATTATCGGAGTGGTTTCTTCTGACATTTTTGACAGCTGACTCAGTCATTTATCTGTGTCTAATCCACCACAGGGTAAGTATAATATTGACGTTAAGGTATTCACCTATCCGCATTGAAAAAATTTAGTAAATAACTATTGTCTTCCACGAATATGGCTTATGACATTTTTGATATCTAACACACTTACATATATCGCTTCTTTGCTCCAATAACGTGTTATCTTAAAAAACACAATTTTATAGTCGAGCACTCTTAATAAAAAAAAAAATTTACTTCATTAAAATATATTTTTTCAATTCAATTCTTTATTTCAAAAAAATATTTTACTTAACTAAAATATTTATCTTTGCTTAAAAATGGTCTACTATAAAATTGTGTTTTTTTAAGATAACACGTTATTGAAGCAAAGAAGCGATATATAGTATAAAAATGGGTTACTATCTTACAGTTACAGCTAACAAAACTTTCATTTCTGCTAACTAAACACTTAGTTATTAGTATTTTCGCTGTTCACTACCTAACGTAGTGGCCAAGTTAAATTATGAGAGGAAGACACCGTTTAGTACCTTATACATTGTTTATGCTAAACTATATTGTTGCTATTGAGTATTGAATTATATCACTACAATTGCTTTAATACGCTACATACAAAATAACTAAGTTATTATTTGTTACGTGTTCTGATTTACCGGTTATTAACTAATGTTATATAGATTATGTGCATTAATTCAGTTGCCGCGTCGTGTAGTTCAAACTAGTACTTGGCCCACTTATGGATCAACCTCCGTCAGAAGATTTTTGGATCTACACCCAGCGGTACTTAATTAGTAATAACATTTTTAAGCAAAAGTAAGCAACTAAGCAAAAAGTAGTAATTATTGACTACAGTAGTTTCGGCATTATTTTCGCTGAAAACGAGTCAAAAAGGGTAGGTGGTAGTAGTTCGCGGTTGGTTTGCGAAAACACTACAGCGACATCTATTACTGCCTAATTGCTGCTGTGTTCTTCTACGAAGGGTGTTAGCAGAGATACGATATGAGGCGTTCCAATTTACTTCTCAGGTATATCTATGCATCTGTGGCGAAAATAAAATCCTATTGTAATCTAATTCCTTGAAGACTATTTTATATAACATAAGTTGCAATGGCAGCTTTAATATATTCTCATTATATCTGTAGAACTATTCTCATACAACAAAAGATGCGATAGCAGATTTCTTTATTTTCTTTGACAGTCTATTCTATTATATCTTATTCTCTAAAACAATATCCTTCTTCTATATAATTCCTCGTTAGACTATTACTCACCCGTACTCAGACTGGCTCTTATTAACATAGCATAAAACATTTAAAAGCCTATAAAATATGTCTAAATCAATAAACCGTTACATTATAACATTGTTAAACCATGTGTCCGCGGTGCACGCACGCGGTGCCGCGAGCGGAATCCCGTTTACTAATAAAATATGATCATGAAGTGCAGGTGTGACAAGTTCATATTTATTCGCTTGATTTATACTATCATTGTGCACGCACACCGGGCGGCCTTCGTACCCTTTTATCAAACGTTACGCCCATTTCATTTCAATCCATAGAATACCGAACTGACCACTCTTAAATTCTACGTTAACTAGATCACCGGAACTTTGTTTGTAAAATAAAATAAAAATATTACTATTCAGTTTATTGATATTTTTATTGTTTTTGTTTCAAAATATCCTTTAATCAGGGACACGCGAAGTTGAGCATAATAAAAAAAGGCCCAGTAGTGAACGGCATCTTTTTTCGAAGCGTTTCAGGGCATCTAGTTTTATGGTTCCAATTCTAATTATAATATAATATTGGTTTTATTAGTACTAGGCTTGACAGTTCGTCCGTTTGTCCGTATGCCACAGCCATTTTGCTTGACGCGGAGTAAATATTTTATAAAATGTATGTTCGGAGCTCGGAAACTATTTGGATTATATAACAAATGAAATAATTGTAAAGTACGTGTATTTTATGAACCACTGTAAAGTACAACGATGTAGTAAAGTTTGGAAGAGAAGTGGATGTAATTAAAGGATGAAAAAATTGAGCGCGTAGTAGCTTTTTTATATAAGGAATAGGCTTTTTTACGTTTTTTACATTTGGAATAGTAAACGAGCATGCAGTCCACCTGATGGTAAGTGGCACCCGCCGCCCTTGGACATTTGCAATTCACCCCAGATAAGACTAGAATCCTACCTGAGGTAGACGAAAATTTTTGTGATGCAATATCAATTGTCTTGTATGAAACTACGTATTTTTTTTCTATACTGTAATCTGCTTGAGGAAAGCGAGCACTTTTGATGTAGTCATAATGCAATAATTGTAAGGTAAAAGCTTGTTTGGAGGTGGTAGAACATTTGTGGTTGGATTCTGGTGGCACCACTGCCACACCTATCTCTGCTTAATAACAACAGTGTTAAGTGCTACTGTTTTTGAAGGGTGTGGTAAGGGACACTTGTAAGTCTTCGTGAGGAAAGTTAGAACGATTCGGATAAGTAAACTCCAAGGCGTTCAAATTTAGTCCTTAGCAAAGCGTCGTTGGTCGGACTTAAGTAGGACTCTAATTATATTTAGGGTTCACTACAGATCTCCATGGCCGGCAGTGGTCACTTACTATCAAGTGGACTGCATGTATTTGCTATTTCAATTCAATGAAAAAAAGTTAAGTACTAGCTCACAGTAATGTTGCTATATAAGTTATTTTAATATTAAGTTCATTTTAAAAATATATAGGCAAAAAATAAAGTGTCTCAAAAATATTTTTGTATACAACTAATTGTCTTATAGCGTAACCAAGGATAGTGGACCATTTATTACACTGATTTACATCTCAAGAATTTTTAAGCGACCTACACTTACCGTTTTGGTACAAAAATCGTGATCTTAGATATGCAAAATAATACTTACTGAGTATTTTAGGTCATTATAACAAACATCTAAAAGCCGGTTTAAATTTAATTGCGGGGAAAAACGAACGTCTAATTTTTTTTAAAACAACACTTACATAGGAATTTATATTAATATATTCGTAACAAAAACACGCACTCCGTATTTTTGTCTGTCGGTCGACGTATTAGTTTCAAAGTCTTTACGATTAAAACAAAAAATAAGTGTACTAAAACTATTATACTTCAGCGAGTTTTATACAATCTCAACCGAGTTCCGAAAAGTACGAGGTTCTATTCGTCTCGTATATATTTTTGGGCCAATATTCTACCCAATTTTAAGAGATCAATGTAGGCATAGACATTTATTATAAATCTCCTTCACCTAATTGAATACAGATACACACACCGCCACACCTATTTCTGTCTATAACAGCAATGTTAAGCGCTGCTGTCTTCTGGTTTGAAGGGTGTGGTAATGGAGACTTATTTATCCGAGGCATTTTAACTTAGTCCTCAGGGGTAGCAACGCATCTGCGGTCGATCTCGGGTAGGATTCTAATCTTATCTGGGGTGGATTACAGATGTCCATGGGCAGCAGTTGCCACTTACCAGGTTGACTGCAGGCTTGTTTGCTACTCCATCAAATAAAAAAAAAGAGAATATGTCTTATGTTTGAGACTGCAGACAACGGAAAGCTTTGTGATTCTAACCAATCACATTAACATACCGTCTGAAAAGGAAGTAAAAGCTGTTTGTAGCGTCTCGTTTTGAGACAGATTCTACAGTAGGTGTTTATATACTAGTGCACACAGCGGTTTGACCCGCGTTTTAAAAAATGTAATATGATATACCTACATGTAACCGAAATTATGTACTTTCAACCATTTTAATGAAATGGCGCACGCGCTATGTATTTCACGGGTTTTTTAGTTTTTTGCTTAGAACAATGACATTTTTTAAAATAAAAGTTATTAATTATAAAAATAGCTAGCTGCCTGTAAATCGTCAAAATCGATCTAGCCGTTTCTGAGATTAGCGAAATCAAATAGACAGATAAATATTAATAAGCCTTTATATTATACCTGTTATTTTGATATTACAAACATATATATCAATGTTATTGATTTGCATAGACAATCACAAAATCAATCCGTAAAGTACGCTTTTTATCAGATTTCTGCAATAATAATACATATTATGTTTATTTTTTCCTATTAACAAATGAAACATGACTTGAATTCCATTCACGGTGGCACGTTAGCTATAGACTAGTTAGTATTGCAGAAAGTTTCCTTTAATTTAGCTACGCAATTACTTAAACATTTAAATTACAAAAGGACAATTTTATTGATAAGTAGTTACACAATTTTGCAATAACGGAACACGTAAAGGTCAATCTTGGCCGTTGTACATTTTTATGAGACATATTGAAATGCTGAATAGTCCATCGCATCCTGAGTCCTTGGTACAGATCAATTTAGTCGTCTCTTTGTCTTTATTATCTTTATAAGGCCTGCATCGACTGTACAGAGCAAGGCGGGAAAACCAGTTCTGATTTACCAGATCGTGCGGTATTTTAAACTTGAATACAAATAAATTGACCGATGATAACGAACTTGAGATCACAAAGAAAAGTTAACCAACAGTCTATATTATGTTTTATTAAGGATGCGTTTGTTCTCAATGCTTCCTGAAGTAAAAAGAGAAAATGAAAATGAGAAATGAGATAGAGATAGAATGAGAAAATTCTTATACATTGGTATGCTCTGGTCGTATAATTATATGTAACTAAAACGTAATGTCCGTTTACCTAATGGAGTTTTATTATGTAATTAAAATGTTTGTTTGAATGAAGCGTTTGCTTAAGTAGATACTATGGGCATATTGTCTATGTATATAGTCTATGATTAATATGGCGTTGCTTGCATTTCTTTGTTTTTTTTCGTTGTAAATCGATATCTGTCTGTAATAATTTTATAAAGTACGGGTGATTAGTTCATGCCTCAATTGCATTATAATTATTTATAGGCAAGTAAAAGGGGCAATAATTGTTAAGTAAGTGCCTAAACTGGTATAGACTATTGATATTGGTTTTTAATTACGATTCTTGTAACCTGTATTTCGGTAGATGTTTGTGGTTATATATTATCATTGTTCGTTCAAATATTAATTAAATTGAAGCAGCAAATAAAATAGTGTTTATAAAGATTTTCGAGTTTTTACAGTAATACTTACATGTTTACACGTTCGTATATGGCTTCGTAGTTCTTGCTTCCAAAACGTCAAACCAGTAACACTTCGATCTAAAGTGTCTTAATTAAAAATATGTGTACCTACGTTTTGATTGAGGCGGTTACATAAAAAACATCAGGAAGTATCTGCCTAGACCCGTTTCGCCCTCAACTGAATTTAAATCGTTCGTACGAGTTAAAGATCACACTGACATTTACTATCCTCATTTTCGTAGGTATAAATACCTTCATTATTATTTTTTGTAAACTGAAGTAGTAAATGAACATGCAGTTCGTCTGATGGGACGCGGTCAGTGCCGCTCTACAGACGTCTGTAGACGTCCATATGCATCTGAAATCATGTTGTCCACAGAGGCGTTGCTATCCCCTGACGCTTAAGTTGGAATGCCTTCTGTGTTTTTGACTAACCAGGCGAATGAAAAATACTGCAACTTGACTGCGATTATAATGCACAACTATCATGTTGGCCACAAGACGTTGCTACCCCCTGACGCTCAGTTGGAATGCCTTCTGTGTTTTTGACTAACCAGTCCAATCAAAAATACTGCAACTTTACTGCGATTGTAATGCAGAACTATATATGGTACCTGCTGCAGTCTACCCAGAAGGGTTTTACCACCTTTTAAGCATCTGATGTACAATCCGAAAAATATGTGTATGTGTAGCAGGAAAATAAGGGTGACATATCACGTGATTTTTTAACTTAAAACCGGTTAGAGCCAGCGTATTAATTATTGATTGCACGTGCTTTCCGCGTGAAATAGTAAAAGGTAGGTACTAATTTTTGGACCCGTCTAGATGTTCGTAAATGTACCTATTCAGTTCTTTACTGATCAATATCAAAAACAATTCGTATAGATGGATTCTATGTGAGAATTAATGTATTATTTTTTTACAGTAGCAAACGAAGATTAGTCTATATAGTAAGTGGCAACTGCTGCCCGTGACACCTGATAATCAACTTCAGATAAAAGTTCTACCTGAGGTCGGTCTCACATGCGTTGCTATCTCTGAGGCCTTATGAACAGCATAGAAAAACAAAATCCCTAAGAACTAAGCAGGGACGCTTTAGATCAGCGTCTACTCTTCAAACCAGAATACAGTAGTAACACTGCTGTTAAGAGGAAAAAGGTGGGGCGGTGGTGCCTTTTGAGTCGAACTACAAATACTTTGACCACCGTCTACATAGAAAATGTTATAATTGTCATATGAGCTTATATGAATATCTACAAAACATATGCAGTTAAGTATGTACGTAAGCATATATGTATAGAATACTGTTGCAATTTTGGTATATTTGTCAACTGTCTGAAAGCTAATGTTCTTAGAATAGCTACGTTTGTAAAGTAACATTTATTTTTCAGCGTGAACTAGTTTTAAGTGTTAAAGTAAATTAGTAAATATCTTGGCCTCGTTACACAATTTTGTGTCTAAGGTCAATTAAAAATGAACGCTTTATTTTTCTACTTTTATATCACGACTTATTATTGAAGATAACAATATGATAACAATAATAAGCGTATTTAATGAGAAATTTATTCAATAATGTCTATGGGCATAGAAGAAATAAATATATCTACATACCTATTATTTTACATATAGTTACATTTATATGGGTATATTGTATTGTTAACATTACTTGTCGCATGAGAAAAAAGTATGTATGTATAAAATAAGATTATTTAGAAATTTTTAAGACAATTCGAACTCTTGTATGATTTTTTTTCTATCTAATCTTTTATATAAAGAATCAAATTCTTATAGAAATTATTTTTTTCTTTTTGGCTCAATTGGTAATCGATTAAATAATAGATAATATTACAGAACAATATTAACAAATATTTTGAAAAAGAGAGTAGGGTTTAGTCATATACTAGTTTAAACTTGTTTGATATTTAATTTACGTCCTCAATCCCTAACTAGATTATGTGTTTGTACTCTGAAAAGCACCCCTGTCTTGTACGATCTGCTCTGTACTTCAATTAAGAATATTTCTTATTTATTGGCCGTACTCTTAAATACCCAGCGTGCGTTCTGACAACGAAGGTCAATAGGACTACAAAGTGAGCGATGTGGGCGTATCGTAGCTGGACTGGAGCCTGCCGTTGCCAACGGATACTGTAATAGCTTTTATATACCTATCTATTAAAATGTTCCCATTATTTCACCGTTTAAGATGTTTGTAAAGTAACCAACATAATACTAGGTAAGACGCACGATGATGTAATTTATATCACCGACATATCTTAGCTTTTACCGATTTTCAGGACACATTGTACATTAATCATATTTCGAATAACAGTTAAATACCTTTAAGATAATTATTAAGCATACCAGAATACAAATCCATTGAAAGAAGATCCTCATCTCGTCACAAAAGTTTCACTAGTACAGCTGATCGAACTATTGTATTGATAAGGACATGTCCACTTTATCGGGAATTATTATCAAAAACAACATTTCGAAGAAATATTTGTTGGGGCAAATTAGTCTCTTCACTGTTGCATTTCCCGGGTTTAGCAGCACTCGAGTCACACTGTAAGACTAAGCGAGGTCCTCTAGTTCTCTATTCGAGTTTCGAATTGGAAAAAGCGATTCACTTCTAGTACACGTGTGCTCTGCGCGCGCGCTGCGTTTAACTACGAGGTACTGTAGGCACCCACTGCTAGTGACCTTCCCAATTAAGAATTTAATTTATGAAATGCACTTTCTTACAAAGTTATGACGCTCTCGTTATACTTGCAACGATATCGCACCATCTGTACACTGGCATCGGCTTGCACTACAAATGTTACTGTTAATACGTCAGTAGCGAAAGGGCTACGTGTTTTATTGTTAAAGACAAAAAATATTAGTAAGAATACTTTATCGTTTGCAAAAATTGTTAAAGAATTTACAAGCAGTCGGAAATAATTTGCATTGAACTCTTTTTTTAGTGTCTACTAGATATTGTTTTATTGTTAAAGACAAAAAAATATTTTTTATTTTATTTATTTTTCTATACATGTATTTATTATTGATATTATCTATTTCATAAAAATATTAGTAAGAATAGCTTATTGCCTGAAAACATTGTTAAAGAATTTACAAGCGGTCGGAAATCATTTGCACTGAACT
>DWRA01004228.1:0-11090 GCA_018250295.1 Spathilepia clonius
ATCTGGGGTGGATCACAAATGTCCATGGGCGGCAGTTGCCACTTAGCATCAGGTGGACTGCATGCTCGTTTGCTACTTCATTGGATATAAAATAAAATATACTACATAATCAAATTAAAATATAAATCAAAATAAAAGTTTACTAATTACTACTACGAAGGGGAAAACAGCGTAAAACAAATTATATACAGTTTTTTTTCTATATAATACATTTAATGCGATTTAATTGCCGATTTTACTTAAATTTATCAGAATGAAGCTAGGTCAAGTAAATTCAAAACTAATTTATAATGAGATATATTTAGCAACTCTAATAAAGGAAACGTTTATTTATTTTTATTTAAGTATTTATTTTAAGGTTTTCAACAACGATTTGTATAACAATAGAAGGTGAAGTGTCGAAATTAAAAAATCTAATTATTTTTTTTTTATATCGCTACATCACTACTACGAGGGCCACTTTCAGTTGTTCATATTTACTGTTAATATCCTTCTTATTTTTATACCAATAATTCAGATCATTATTTTACTCAGAGGCACATTTAGGTCTGCATAATAATACTGAAGGAGGGAGAACCCTTCGCGCTTCAACTCCGGAGGGACCACCGGCACACCTAAATCTGCCTTATAACTAGTGTTAAAGGCTTATGGTTTGAAAAGTTTCTAAAGCATACTTATCCGAGATGTTCCACCTCACTCAAGGACGATGACTCCCATGTTATACATTTACGAACCACAAAACTATACACGGGTTAAAAAGAAACAGAACATCTGCTACCCTTCATATCATACCAACTCACAGGCAGTTAAAACACGCACCACGTACCTACCACAATCAAAATATGTAACCTACATGGGATTTCTTTACTATCTCGTTACTGCGGTTTTAATTTAGTTGCTGCAGTATAAACGGGCTTCCAATTTCCCTAATACATTTCATTTGATTCTGCTACTTTTACGGAGCAGTAGCTGGCACTTCGTCACTATCTGGCCTATCAAATGGTATTCAGCTTCGTGTATCTAATTACTTGGAACTCTCAAAAATCGAGTAATTGGTTATGCATCGTGGACCAACGGGCACGTACGAGCACATGTAACACGTTACGAAGCCGTACCGTCGGATGTTTCTATAAACGGAAACGGCATGCAATATTTACTCGTCCAAACGTCACAAGGCCCTCGTGGGCTTCCACGAGCTTCACGTGACTTATTAACGGTGAGACAACTTCTTTATTAGATTAATTGGCATTGAAATACTGCACGTTTCTCTACCGCACATGAATGAAATAGATCAATAATTACGACACGCGTAGAACTATACACACCGTTCTGGTGTAACATGCAGAAGGTTCCGAGTTCAATCCTGGTGGATACTAATGTCTAAACAATAGGAGAACTCTACTTCGCTATTCCGATTACAGAAATTCCGATACAACATATTACTAAAATAATCACATAATAGATACTATTTTTGCAACCCTACGAAATACAATGTCTTGACGTAAAATAAAAAAATAAATTAAATAGATAAACATTAAAAACCTGCACAATCTATGATTGCCAATTGAACAAATTATATACACGAAATACGTATAGACCAAAATATACCAATATTACTTTTGATACTTCATCAAGCCTTGGTAACCGTAGACGTAAAGTGTAGACTATACATACTATAAATTCAAATTTGGCACACAATTACTAGGAACTCGAGTGACATTGAGGTGTCGTGGACCACGATGACGATCAGTAGGAAAGAAATGACCTAGATGCACAGTGCGCTTGTAACAGCCACGGTTGCGTATTGGTGCAACCATGGCGGACGGTTTTTGTCAGAACCAATCAGTAATTCGAGTAACATTACTCCTAGCGTATAATGTCGGTGTTGGTCAAGTGAGGTTTTTATTTGGTAAGGTAATACTTGATGTTCAATTTATATTGTGATTCAAACTTTTGCGTAAACATCATTGGAAAAGCTTTTTAAAAAGTTGTGTAAATATTTGAATTCAAAGTACTCAAATTAAAAGGATAATCGAATGGGTAAATACATTCTAGTTTAAAACAAGGGGTACAAAAAGTAATTTAGCTTTTATTACTAACTATTTGCTGTACTGCCTCTATACTGACGAACTCTCACTCTAATTAGAAAATAACTCCTTATGATTTGACTTCGTAAGTATCACTGTTATATGTATGTAAAATCTCCAGACCTACGGAATTGTTGATACTCAATAATAGATACTAAAATTACTTATCAACAAGCATTTTCAGTGCACTTTACAGATGGCTTTGTTTAATAACCGCGGGTAGAAGCCAGTTGCGAATGTTGTCTAGTAGTCTGGTGATGCCACCGGCCAGCACCGTGACGCCGGCGCCGCGCGCCGTCCGCGCTCGCCGGTTACCTCACCGCCATCAGCACCGGCCTTCGTAACCAATGCCAGGATTACTACAGTTTGTGCAAACCTCGTCATATACATTACCATTATTTTACGTACAAGATTAAAAAAAATAGGACATCGGGATATCATTATACTTAGTAATAGAGTTGCAATGTGATATACCCTAGAACTCCACATTCCTACAGACCTATCACACGGTGACATTTAATTGTACCCTATAGTTAAAAGGCGCAGAAGAAAGAAGTAGCAATAGAGCATACAGTTCCACCTGATGGTAAGTGACAACTGAAGATGTAATAAGAGACCCCAGATAAGAATAGAATCCTGAAGTCGGGAACAGATGCATTGCGACCCATGAGGACTAAGCTGTAATGCCTCAGAGAAGTATATCTCCCTTACCGCAACCACAACCCTTCAGAATATAGCAGCGCTTAACACTGTGGTTATTATTTAGAAATAGATGTGGCCGCAGTGCCTCCGGAATCAAACCACAAGTCTGTAATCGTCTTCACGAAAAACATCTGATCTATTCGGCGTCGATGACATGATTATGTCCATGGGCAGCAGTGATCACATGATTTAAGGAGGGCTGCATTGCGTTGCGAGTATTGCCGCTTATTATTTCCAATGCTTGGCATTCACTTAAAAAAGACCTGGCCGTGCAAGTTTGTCTTGTCAAAATTGGTTTAACCTTTTCCCAGACATCCTAGTACAGTAGCATAGCATAACAATTGCTTAAGATCTTATTGGATTTTATAACTTTTTTTTTATAGTTTAACCTGACGAAAGGCAGACGGGCTACCTGATGGAAAGCAATCACCGTCGCCTATGGACATTTGCAACACCAGAGGAATCACCAATGCTTCGCCGGCTTTGAAGGAGAGCTCTTTTTGCACCTTTTTTGAAGAGCCCCATGTCATACTGAAGACAACAACTGGACTAAACTAGCTCAATTGAGCTATTTTCCATCTGTAACTAAATATTTATAGCCGTTATCATAATAGACCATTAAACAATAGAAGCTAACAAATAGACCTATTTTAAGGAATTAAACCATTTTAATTTTAGTGCGCACAATCACCTGATAGCAAAAAGTTAATCCTCCGAATGAGGTCGCAGATAGAATGCTTCAATAGGCGTGAAGTTGCTTCTTAGACGATTCAATGCCAGCTTTCTTCCGCACAAGACAATTGACTTGTCACTAAAATTAGCCGGCCAAGTGTGAGTGTGGCTTGATAATCAGTGTTCTGTACGTGGTCTATTTAATAAAGTATCTCCGCTATCAAAAAATCTATTACCACATTTTTTTTGTAACATAATTAATATACCTCCGCGTCATTTCAAGTGATAACAACCACTAATATATCGGATATCGCTGAATAAGAATCTTACTAAAGCAGATAATTCGGCAACTCAAGGACTAAAGACGTCTCAAAAAGCTAATTAACTTCCTGCCCACAGCAACCTTACACTGCTCCTAAAAGATAGGAGCAGGCACGGCGATCATTGTAACGGGAGCGAATGTCAAAAAGTTCTAGTTTTTTATACGTGTGAATATAAGGTACTTCTGTACAAACAATTATGCTTCTAGAACCACTGGTTTAAGAATGTTGTCTGCCAGTTACTTTAAGAGTTTTATTAAACAGAGTTGAGGGAAACTTGTTGCCCTAATGCCATAAACTTTCACTTTAATCTTGTTCAGCGCTGAATAGATCCAAGATATAATGATGCTGCATCCACTAGACCCTAACTCTAAAATGGATCTATTCTAAGCAAAACACTTATCTAACCACTTTTTCACATTTTTATAAATCCGTGTTCGTGCCTAAAATTTGGGTCTAGATTCAAAAAACGGGAGAAACCGTTGACGAGACGTGACCATGATTGCCGCTGGGTGATTAAACGAACGCCGCCCGATAAAAACTTGCAACGGCTAGCGAAACCGTATTTTTCTTTTTAAAACTACATCTAGATCAAAATTGCAGCAAATTTTGAATTTAACACGTGCGACCTGTTTTTCGGTTAAATCTCAATCTAGTCTGATTTATTTGTTTCTCACGTACTATTTATATTAACTGTGCCTCGCCGTTTGTCTGCGTTGTAAAAAATGTAACGCAACCTGTAAACTTTACATCTTAAACAGTAACAAAATGAAACGACTGAAAACATAAATTTTTTTTATCTACAGAGACTGAAATATATATATTTTTTTTATTTCGTTTTTTTATAACTAACTTTAAATAAATACTTATTCCCGTGACTGTGTAAAACTGATAAATAAAATATTTTACGAACAAAATTGTGCTTCCATTTATTTAAACGACTAGATTAGTCAACCATGGTAATATTAACATAGAAACACATAGGTTTATCTAAATTTGTATTATTACACTCCTTAGAATTACAAGCTTCATCCGATACGACGATAAAGTAATTTAATGACAAGTAAGTAATAATCAATTTGCTTTGCTTTCGTGAACAAATAACGATAGTTTAGCGTCCAACGTTGATTTTGCACTCAGCAGCGCATATTATGAGGCGGCGCACCTAACTCGCAAGATTAAACATCCTCACTTAGTACGGAACCCCACGTAAGTCCAAACACTTCATGAATGTATTCAAAACACGGGTAAAAGTGGCGGGCAGCGCAGCGGGTGCTAGGGGCGGCCCGGCCCCATGGGGGGGAGCGGCAAGCGACACGCGACGCCACGCGACGCCGCACGACGCCCGCCGCCGTTGACCGAGCACTTGCAATCGTTTTTTGCTATTTATATAACGTGAAGAATTGTAGGCAAATCTTTAAAAAATACACGCATATTGATAATCGAAATAATAGATATTCTAATATCGTTTAGACATAAATATTTAATAGCGAAAAAAAACGGGTCTATAAATTTAGACACTTTTTTACAATTTGATACGTTTATGAAAACGCTAGGACGCGACGACGATACTATTCTAAGTGGTTTCCTTGAAATAAAATAATTAGAATACAATAATTTCGCGTTTTTGCAGCCGGCGCCTAAGCTACAACGCCGCGGGAACCGGCAAAAGACGCTCGCGATTCACGCAGCGCGCAAACAATTACGTTGCGCAAGATTGCGCGCTCGCGGCGAAAGAAACGCGCACGACGCACGCGCACGCGCCGGCGCTAACTTACACTATTTTAATTGCATAAGTGACTATCGTTCTCAGTGTTAGATCGTATACAGCGTACGCCCGTACATGGTTGATTCGTGCGAAATTAATATTTTGCTATTTTGTAGGCAAAATACATAATTTTACGTGTTAATAGGCAAAATGGTCTTGAATAAATAATATGAGATGCGTGTACTTTAACAAAAATATTTGAGAAAAATGTTGTTGTGAATTCACATACTTAAAAACGTTAGGAAGAGGATATAGGAGTCTGGATATCCAAAAAAATATAAATAGGTACCTACTGGTCCAACTACAAGAGGACTTTGGTGGCAAGCTGATACCGGTGTTGTACATAAAATGGTGCATCTGTCGATCTGTGCATACATTGAACTTCATCCGTCACGCGTCTGAAACTGTTGATGTACCGCTCTATGGAATTCGTGACATTTGAACTAGTGATGTGGCCAACACCAATATATTGCCGATATTCAAGTTATACCGAAATCAGGACAGAATCACCTCTTATTAAATGACTGAAATGTCAGTGTTATTAAATTTATGCTCTTAAGATATCTCTCTAAGCAACTCCTGCTGCTACCCCTGAGAGCTAAGTTAGAATGCCTCGAATAAGTGAGTACCTAAAAGTACAAAATTCAATTAATCATTTCTGAAGGATATTTCGATATCGGCGATATCTTTTTATAAATATAAACATTAGTATCATATTAGTAAAAGCTCGTATTGGGGCAGCCCTAATTTGAGTATTATGATGTATATATATTATTTGGTACAAATCACGCCGTACCCTTTAAAACTGAAAAGGTACCCTTTAACGATGAAGATTTTATTTTCATTTAAAAGAACTCGCCCTTGGTGGTACTTCTTGTAGGAACAATTTCAATTGCAACGCAACTAAAAATTGAATTTAATTACAAAAATAGTTATATTTGCAAAGTATATGTTACAAACTTTACCTATTATAACTTTAATCAGTAGAGTTATGAAACTATTATAGAAACTACAATCATATCTGCTGGATTAATACTAATTACAATAAAACAAATGGTATAAGAGCAGCGTCAAGACAACAAGTTTTTTACATTCCATGACCAAAATGGTTCTGTTGTACTATATTACTGTACTTGCTATATACTGCATACACAAAAAAATCTCATCTAAATATTTGTTGCAAATGTAGTATAAATATGTAATTAAATATATAGTATCATATATTTTAAGGTGGTAGAAACTGTGGTGAATACCACCGCAGCCACACCTACTCTTGCTGTATAACAGCACAGCGGTAGTATTATAAAGCTGAAATAAGCTCGTTGGCTACTTCTACTTCTGCGTATATTAAAAAAAGTATTCTAGAAACATCCTCATAAATATTATCAGCCCTAGCCCTAAGGGCCCTAAGCCCTATTAAATGATAATATTATCATTTGATAGGGCTCGCTAATTAACTGTATTCTCATATTAGAAACAGATACGAAGAACACAAGCTAGTTGTCATTTGCATACAATAACGAGTCCAAGTCACACTCACTTACATACATACAATATCGACTTTGGCGACATTATGGCTAACTAAGTAAAGTTATTGTTATATTTTAAAGTCTTTTTAAGTAGGTTTAAAAAATGTGGCTACTGATAAGTCAAATTCTAGCTTGATCGCGATTTTAGCTCACTTGCTTAGAAGTTTTATTGAATGCCGTTAAACTACATTTTTTAAATAATTTCTTATTTCAACTATTAATAAACATAGAGACAGGGGGTGTAATACAGTTGTAAGTGTATATCCGCATCCGAGGCTCGTCCATCATGACCTACACTACATGTCAGCGGCTCTGGTTACGTGACCACCATCGTTGGAGTTACGAGTACTAACCATAGCTCAATGGGATTAGTTAACTGACGGGTGTAAAGTGTTAAACTTTTAATACTAGATTCAGAACTACTATAAATTTACATTAAATATTGTAATATTAAAGACACATCAAATTCTATTAAATAATTTTTAAATTTACTTCATGGAAACATTTGTAGAGACTGCAAAGTTCAAAGAGCTTCAATTAAACATTTTTACATTGTTACAATCCTATTGTGGCAAAATAACAATGGTAAACGTTTCTATTTAATATACTCGGGTTAAAACTGCGTATGCGAGCCATTCACAAAATAACCTCACCTCTATCCAAATACGTAAAACTCTCAAGATCAACCAGACCAGAAAGATCAAGCGAAATTTCATCCGTAACCTTTTAAATCTATTGTTGTTGTAAAAAGTTTTGCAAATATTTCATTGTGTTATGTTGAAGCTGTAACAGTGTTGCATGTTCACCTGCATTGTGCGCCTGTCTGTGACCAGATACTAACTAGACGTGCATTGTCTTCTTTCTTTTCTTCGTCAGAACAATGCTAAGCGAGAACAGAGTGAGTTCTTTTAATATTTACAAACGGTTCATCATTTCAATTGACCTAGCGACAATGAACCGCACCTGACTATAAATACATCATACAAGAACGCGAAAAATTAAGATGGAATCCTTCAAATCCACTTATTCTTTTCGCCGCTCAAAAACCTCGCGCGTGTCATCTCCGCTCATTGAGACTTAATAAGGAAATGCGAAACCGCGACTTAACGCTTTAAGAAGGAAGACGTCGCACTACCGGCATCATAGTGATGTAGTGGTTGCGTTTTTCGACATTATGCAAAAAGCGACGCAGAGGTCATTGCATCACTAATTAAAATGCCTTGTGCGGTGCAACGACGCAGCCTTCGACGGATCGCCGAGAGGTAGCTAATTACGAGTCCTGGCTCCGTCGGCCGCCTTACCTATTCGATCTGTCATCTCGACTTGATTACCCGCCCCCGACCCGAGGAGATCACCTCGAGAACATCTTGAAAATTCTTTAGACGCTTCAGACCCGCCTACTAACAACATATCTCTACGATGTGCTTAAGAAATTTCCGATGGTTATCTCCACCTCTCCCTCGCCGTATTTTACAACAAACAATTTCTGTTATCTTTAATGCAATATCGACTTTCAGTTTCGCTAAACCCAGCGCCAATAATTAAATCTGGTTAACTTTTCATAATTATTCCGCGAACAATAAGTCGATGTTTATTGTGTGCACAATCGATTACCACTAGCGGGTAAATACTTCGTAATTCCGAATCGAAATCGCGATTAAGGACGAAATTTGAATGCGCGATGTGATTTTCTGGTGGAAAACGCCGGTCGGGAAACCGGGCGAAATATTACCGCGAAGCATGCACCGAAATGTTGATAAAACAATTGAGGACTCACCGCTGCATGTCGTCGTAAGTCACAGGTGTGGAAAGTAATTCACAGCACAGACGCGTTTCGGTATCGTGTCGGGTGTTCGTGGGACCGTCAGCGCGGAGTCGCCATGTCCGAGCGCGGCGAGGGCTGGGGCGCGAGTGGCGCCGCGCCGCGCACCGCGGAAGCGCCGGCCTTCTCGCGACCTGCATTCTGCGGATTTTGCGATACCACTCATCACTCCGGTCAACGACGTCTCAATTCGCTCTTCAACAAATGCAGTTAATGTATTTCTTTATAATATAAATAACTACCATTATGAATAGCTTTGAGGTCCGCAATCGATTTAAAAGCACAATAAATACAGCTAGCAATTCTCGATATAGCTCATCACTTAGCGCTTCGGTCAACGACATTTCAATTTGATTTTCGGAATGAATCAAAAATGCGTATCTAATAGATTCAATCAAGTATAATGCCAATCAATAACACATAATGTAAATCAAAGTTAAAGTTTCGGACAGCGTGAGATGACCCAAAGAAACAAGCTTTAGATGTGTTACCACTAACCAATAACAAATACCTAGAGAAACGGACAAATGTGGAGAGCAAGACTGAACATTGAAGTGTCACACAAACATTTGTCCTTGCCGAAATCAGAACCGGAACCCGTAACACCGACACAGCTTAATTTCAGTGACTAAGCCACTATTTCAACTACGGCTACAATTGTACTTTTATTAGAAAATAATCAAAAATGACTACCTAAATGATCACTACTTTGAAACATTACATTTGCTGACTGGAGAGGCGTGCGTATACAACTTGAAAATATTTAAATTCATTTTTTTAATAGGTGGCAATATGGATGGAAGATGAAACGAAATATCTGTGACCAAAGGTAATATTTTAATTATATTTATAACATATGTTAACTAAATTTCCTTACATGTTTATGATTTCATCTTAACATTAGTCTTGATAGAACACAAAGAAATTAATTAGATTGAATAATATCGGCTAATCATCAAGTTCGAGTGATATTGACTTGTTCGAGGGACCAGAAGGAGAGCAAAACGTATTTACTTTCAATATTTTACCCTCCCTAGGAGTACATAATAGTAAATGGAGCAACAATGTACACCGTATAATATGGACACATGGAAAGATGGTTGAAAATATTTTAGTCAGATCTATTGAGAATATTAGTTTCAGAAACTTTGTATCAACAATGAGTCAGGATCTTTAACAAAGCAATTAAAATAAAAGCTCGTAAAAAAATTAAAGTATGAAATAGTCCAAATGTGAGTCCTGGACGAACACTCGTTATTTGAACTCTACTAAATATATGATTACCTCCCACATTTTTTTATTGCTTATACTCTAGTTATAAAGTGAATCTCATACTTTAATTGAGGAGTCAACGTATAAATGTTAATTTCCGAGACGCTGTTATCTCAATATACGGTGTTTAAATTCTAAATTAATAATTCTAAATTCTAAACAGGAAATACGACCCGATTAGTCATTATCGTCTGCAATCAATACATACGGTGGACTGTGCTATGACGTACTTATACCATGTCATAACACAGATAATAGTAATAGTATAGTTGAATATTTAGCGCTAGCGTCATTTTTACACCTTTTTTTGTCACAAGCTACGGGATGTACCTACAGTGCTACTTGGTAAATTCCAGCAACAAATAGTTTCCGACTGGTGCCAGTCAACACAGACACTCACAAAGGTAAGTTCTTAAACACCCAGATTCCGAACGCAAATCCAAGTACGTTACTGTAGCGTCTACCTAATAGTGGGTTAGACAACGGCATGGTGATAATCACTGCGTCACGTCGGTTATGAGACATAATGCATAGGAATCCTTGATCCCTTGAACTGTAGAAGCACTACCGCCACACCTATTTCTGCCACAAACAGAATGAAAGAAGGAAAGAAATATTTTATTCCATAAATTGAAACGTATAATCCATATAACAAATTAAATAAAGAAAAGATAAATAACAATAACGATAAAAAAAATAAAACAAACCTTGCCACAAAAGGACAACAAAAAGAACTTGAAGAAATAGCCAAGAAATTCTTGAAAGATTTTTATTTCTGTGAGACCAGTATCATATATATCGTATTGCAACTAAAAATTTAACGAAACATAAATAATAATAATAAAAAATAATAAAAACTTTATTTCCATAAAACATTTCGCAGACTGTAGGTTCGTAACTACTGCAATAGTAAAAACT